>JAOQMS010000004.1:2071753-2096787 GCA_027563885.1 Erythroxylum longipes | reverse complement strand
AATGATGTTTGAATTGGAATGAATTGCATGTAAGGTTGATGATGAAGTGTGCTGGAATATTTTATATGGAGTGTTTTTACTGAACATACATCTATATTTTGGATATAACTTGACCTGTGAATATCCAAATTGAATGAATTTTAATTCAAAGTAAACTAGAGACTTATGGATACATTTTTCATAAGGAAAAAAATTTGGAATCTCTCCCTAAGAGTCTTGAAATTTGGATTAAAGTTGAGAGTTATGTTCTGTTGAGGTATGAAAATAGTTTGTAGATTTTTGTTTATAACTTGCATGATACTGAACCAAAATGCATAAAATTGATGTCATTAGAAACTTAAGACATTGTGGAACATTTTATTAGGAGAAGATGTTGTCTAAATACCTCATTGTCTAGGTCATAATGTCATACAAATTTGACCCGAAATCTGCATAAGAAAATCTGGAAAAAAAATGCAGAACATGTGTTATGGAAAAATGTGTAATAGGTAATGTTTTAGGGTTTATGAACAATCATGAATTTTTGAACTATGTATTGATGTTACTGAACTAAAACTGAAGTAAAAATGAAGTATTCATCAAGTGTACATGATAGAATTTTGATTATGACATGTTTGATTAATGGATTTAGGATGAAAAAAAGGCAATGTGCTGGAATGTTATAAACTAGAGAATTTTCATTAAACATGCTTTGGTATTTTGATTATATCTTGGTCTGTAGATTTCCAAATAAGTTGATTCTTAATTTAGATTAAAGTAGAGACATATGGCTACAACTTTCTTAAGAATTTGAATTTTAATTCTTTCTTTAAGAATTTTAAAATTTGGCATGAAAGTGAGTCTTGGATTAGGCTGTAGCACTCCTAGGGACATAAATCATGTCCTGTTGTTATCGAATAAACTGTATTGATTTAGGCTAAATCAGACAAAGCTTTCTTCACAAAATTTGTAGTTTATTCTCTTATATTTCATTCGGTATAAATTTTGTAATTTTTAGATATTGTAATTGAGATATATGAGTAGTACCATTAGACAGTATGATCATGCACTAGCTAAATTTCAAATGTACTTAGTCTATAATATTTTGAGTATAACTCATACAATACTAAACCAAATTGAATGATCTTGGAGCCATTAGAAACTTAAGGCATAGAGGAACAATTTTATAGAATAAAATGTTACAAAAATACACCATTTTCCTGATAATAATAATCATACAAAGTGAACCCGAAAGTATTTTTAGACAAATCTGGATAGATCAATTGAGTATTGATATATGAATGACTAATGTGACTAGATTAATGATAAGGAACCCAGAATTGTTATGAAAATGCATTGTACATATTTCATATACATAGACATGCTTAACTAAATGCTTATACCATTGTACAAAATTGTGATATGTGTAAATGTGTTTTGCATGATATAGAGGAGCATTTAAAGCGCCATCATCTAGACATTGCCGAACTTTAAGACAATAGCTTTCTGGAGCGATTGGTGAGTAACCTAAGATGTTCTCACCTTGACTTGTTTTGTTTATTACTGAATTGAATTTGATATTGATGCATGTGTATTGAATTTTAAACTAAATTCCGGACATGAAATGTCCGAGGAGTTTTGATGCGTAATTAAAACATTGGAAGTGCTACTTATATGTGAATGAGATTGACTACATGGTTCTCAACTTGAATGTTCATGCCGGACCTAGTTCGATGATTATTGTGAACAAGAACATGAATGCAAATGTAATTGATCTAATGTGATATTGAAGTGTTCCTTGAATGTGAATTTGGTGAAATATGTGGTACTCAACATGTTTTTTTTTAATGCTGGACTAAAACCTGATGACATATGTATATGGGACTAAAAATGTGATTGAATGGGAATGAGATTTAAATGGGAATGATTGAAAATATAATTTATGGAATATGAATGAGATGCATTTCATACATGAATGCATGATTAGATAATGATAGTTGTGACATGAGTAGACATCGAAAATGAGCTTAAAGATCTGAAATGTGGAATAGAGCCAAAGGCTCGATATATAATGAGCCCTGTATCTGCAACTGGTAAGGGATAGTATTAATGAGCCTGGTATTCACAATAGATACGGGACAGTTTAGGCACTCAGTCACAACAACGTAATAATTGAAAGTGGCTCACATGAACATTACATATACATTTATTAAGTGTAATTGACTTATTGAATTGTAATGTGAATATGTACTTAACTTTGATTGGGATATGTGCATTCTATGATATGTGGTGCAAATTGTTAAATGGAAAATTGTGAATTATATGCTTATATGATTTGATATGTGGTATGAATTGGGTGAACCATCGAGGATGGTTACATCATTGAGTTCGCAAAACTCACCAAAATTGCAACGTTGATATTTCAGGCCTGAGAGAGGACATTAGAGACAGACAGACTCTACGAGAAGACTAATTCTTGTACTTTTGTCAAGAAATGACTTAAAGGTCAGTCAGCTAAGACTAAAGGATTAGTTAGTAGTTTATGTGCAATTTCTCTGTCAAGCAGTGTGTTATGTATAGGGATTTGACATTATATATATTCGGATGGTTTTGTAAAGCTATAATTTAAGGTTGTTTTTTTTTATGAAATGAAATGAGGAATGCAGTTGGTTTTAAAATTTGGTGACTTTGCTGTATAATAGTTGATGCCATGATTATTTTGGATATGTGTTTGCTCTAACATGCCATTATTATATATTATATACTGGAATGTCCACAGGATGTTCCAGTATGTAATTTACGGTAATAGGGTGTTACATTTTAGTATCAGAGCATGGTTGGCATCCATAGGGACATATAGAAATGTTAAACATGAAATATAGTAAGAAATGTGGATGATAATTAGAGTTATTGTTTATGATAGGTCATCTAACATAGTTGATCAGGAAGGATACTTAACTGACTTGGGATTGGCAAGAGCCAGTAGAGAGTCTTCTATTCCTGGACCTGAGGGAATGCCTCCAAGAGTTCCCGAGAGAAGGGAGAGGAGGTACGACAGGCTACAAAAGTAGGGGGCTGTGGACTTCTACGGAAGTACAGACTCTGCAGAAGCCGAGGGATGGTTAGAGAGGACTAAGTAAGCATTTGATCTGATGGATTGTGAGGCTGATGAGAGATTTGATTATGCTGTCTCACTATTGCAAGGTCCAGCATATCAATGGTGGAAGACTGTTCCAGGAAGTACCACCAGGCCTTGCAATCTGAATTAGGGAGACTTTCAGATGGGCTTCAGGAAAAATTGCATGCCCAAAATCTACCTAGATAGAAAGATGAAGGAATTTATGGTTAGAGAGGACTAAGCAAGTATTTGATCTGATGGACTGTGAGGCTGATGAGAGATTTGATTATGCAGTCTCACTATTGCAAGGTCCAGCATATCAATGGTGGAAGACTGTTCCAGGAAGTACCACAAGGCCTTGCAATCTGAATTGGGGAGACTTTCTGAGGGGCTTCAGGGAAAATTGGATGCCCAAAATCTACCTAGATAGAAAGATGAAGGAATTTATTGTTAGAGACGACTAAGCAAGTATTTGATCTGATAGACTGTGAGGCTGATGAGAGATTTGATTATACGGTTTCACTATGGCAAGGTATGGTGGAAGACTGTTCCAGGAAGTACCACCAGGCCTTGCAATCTGAATTGGGGAGACTTTCTGAGGAGCTTCAGGGAAAATTGCAGGCCCAAAATCTACCTAGATAGAAAGATGAAGGAATTTATGAATCTGAAATAGGGCAAAATGTCAGTAGCAGATTATGAGATTAGATTGAATGAACTGAAGGGTTATACAATTTCCTTGATTCCTACTGAGGAAGAAAAGTGCAGGAGATTTGAAGGTAGGTTGAACATGGAGATTTAAACAAGGCTAGCTCTTACTAACTTGAGCAGTTTCACTGAGCTTAGAGCAACCTCGATCCGAATAGAGCAATTGTTGAGGGACAGTTAGTCTGAGCAGAGATCAGAGTCTAGACAAAAGAGGCCCAGTGAATTTCACGGCAGTTCTAGTAGAAAGTTCAGTAAGTGCCAGAATAGACCATTTCGAACATCGACTGGATCAAAACAGTCATGGTTCAGACAGAAGGGTAATTTTGTACAGTTTGGTAGTGGAAGAGGTGTAGTGTCGGGTTAGATACCCAATTGTTAGCACTATGGGAAGAAGCATAGTGGTGAGTGCTGGAGATTGTTTCGAGCTTGCCTTAGATGTGGCTTATTTGATCATCAGGTTAAGGATTGTCCTACTACAATTAGAGCCCAGTCTGGTATGAGAGGGGGATTAGCGAGTGAGACTACTGTTCAGCCGAGTCAAGCTAGGGTTGGACAAAGAGGCCAAGGCCGAGGCAAAGTGAACTCTGGAAGTCCTTCTGTTAGGATTGAGTTTCGGAGCAATAGACCCTAGTCTCAGGCCCGAGTATATGCTATGACCAGACAGGAGGCTCAAAACACTCTGGATATCATTGCAAGTGCGTTGCTTATCTTTGATCATGAAGCATTTGCATTACTAGATCATGGATCTACGTATTCATTTATTGCACCGCATCTGGCATATAAGTTGCATTGTGATAAAGGAGCAATTGAAACGTGGATTGGAAGTGAGTACACTGATAGGTAGTACCACTGCGATTGGGGAAGTTTGTAAGAGGTGTTTGATTAGAGTTGACCAGGCAAAATTGGAATCAGACTTGATTATATTACAGTTAAGGGAGATAGATGTCATTCTAGGCAAAGATTGGCTTGCTGCTCATAGGGCTATCATGAACTGCTACGCTAAAGAGGTGGTATTGGAATCTCCTATTCAGCCGAGAGCAGTTTTCTGAGGTATTAGTCAAGCAGTGCCGGCCAGGCTGATATCATTTATGAGTACCTTGAGGTTGATGCAAGGTGGATGTGAGGCTTATCTATCCCACTTATTAATACTAGAGCTGAGAAGAATATACAGGACATTCCTGTGGTTAAGGAATTCCTAGATGTATGTTCCATAGAGTTACCTGGTTTACCTCCAGATCGAGAAATAGAGTTTACAATTGACTTAGTTCCATGTGCTGCTCATGTATCTATTCCTCCATATAGGATGGCACCTATGGAACTAACGGAGTTGAAGGCTCAAATACAGGGGTTACTAGAAAAAGGTTTTATTAGACCCAATGTTTTACCTTGGGGAGCTCCAGTTTTATTTCTAAAGAAGAAAGATGGAACCCTGAGACTGTTCATCGATTATAGGCAGCTGAATTGGGTCATGGTAAAGAACAAGTACTCGTTGCCTAGAATTGATGACTTATTTGATCAATTGCAAGGAGCTCAGGTGTTTACCAAGTTAGATTTGAGATCTGGGTACTATGAGTTGAAGATAGCAGAGTCTGATGTACTGAAGAGTGCATTCAGGAGCAAGTATGGGCATTTCGAGATTTTTGGAATGCCGTTCGGGTTAACTAATGCCCCAGCTGCATTTATGGCCTTAATGAATAAGGTGTTTCAACCCTATCTAGATAGATTTGTAATTATGTTCATTGATGACATACTTGTGCATTTAAAGAGCAGAGAAGAACATGATGAGCATCTGAGAGTGATTTTACAGATTATAAGAGAGAAACAACTGTATGCTAAATTCAGTAAGTATGAATTCTGGCTAGATCAAGTAGTATTTCTGGGTCATATAGTATCTGGACAAGGCATACAAGTGGATCCAATGAAGATAAAGGCAGTGATGAATTGGGAAGCTCTGAGAAATGTATCAGAAATCGAAAGCTTCCTAGTATTAGCTAGATATTACTGGAGGTTTGTCGAGGGGTGTTCTTTGATTTCGGCCCCTCTGAATAAGAAGGGTTTAGAGCAAGGACCCTGATATGGTGAAACTGATGGAGAAAGTTAAAATGAATCCGAAGTTTGAATTTGAATTGAGGGACAAAACATTATGGTTAAAACAGAGATTATGTGTGCCTAATATGGATGATCTGAGGAAGAAAATCTTAGAGGAAGCTCATATGGGCATTTATGCTATGCATCCTAGTACCACCAAGATGTATAACACACTGAAACAACATTTCTAGTGGCTTGGAATGAAAAAGCAAGTAGCGGATTTTGTTTTTAAATATATAAGATGCCAGCAGGTTAAGGTTGAGCATCAGGCTCCAGTTGTGAAGTTAAATTCGTTGCCTATTTTAGAGTGAAATGGGAACGAATCACCATGGATTTTACTATAGGTTTGCCTAAGACTCCGAGGCAAAATGATGATATATGGGTTATAGTGGATCGATTAACTAAGTCAGCCCATTTCATACCAGTGAGGGAGAATAAGTCACTAGACCAGTTGGCTCAGAGGTATGTGAATGAAGTGGTTAGATTACATAGGGTTCTAATGTCTATTGTATCGGATAGGGATCCCATATTTACTTCAAGATTCTGGAAGAGTTTATAGTCAGCTTTGGGTACAAAGTTGAACTTCAGTACTGCATTTCATCCTTAAACAGATAGACAGAGTGAGAGAACAATCTAGACTATTGAGGATATGTTCAGAGCATGTGTATTGGAGTTTCAAAGAGCATGGAATCAATACATAGCATTGATTTAGTTTGCATATAACAATCATTATCACAGTAGTATCGAGATGGCACTGTATGAGGCATCATATGGTAGGAAGTGTCGATCGCCTCTGTATTGGGATGAAGAGGTTTTGAGAATGATTGAAGGTCCGAAATTGATACAAGACACTGTGGATAAGGTGAAACTGATCAGAAGTCAAATAAAAGCGACTCAAGATAGACAGAAGAGCTATGTAGATCAACTCAGAAGGGATATAGAATACAATGTGGGAGACAGATTGTTTCTAAGAGTGTCGCCTTGGCGAGGAGTGCTGAGGTTTGATAAAAAGGGCAAGTTGAGCCTTAGGTACATTGGTCCTTATGAAATCCTTGAAAGGATAGGACCTTTGGCATACAAGTTAGCTTTGCCTAATGAGATGTCTTAGTTGCATAATGTGTTTCATGTGAGCTTGTTAAGAAGATACAGATCTGATCCAACACAAGTGTTGTCGGCTCAAGTTATTGAGTTGCTAGTAATCTAAGCTATGTTGAAGAGCCAGTACAGATAGTGATTATAAGACAAAGCAGCTGAGAAACAGAGTAATTCCATTGGTGAAAGTGGACCAATCTTGCATTGGCATATGGACTGATTAATTAGTGACAAATGGCAGTTTAAGGAATGGATTAATGGCAGCATCTTGATTAGCCACATGTCATACATGCCTTAAGACATATGGCTTATAATTTGATGACACCTAGCATAAAATTACAGTAAAGATAGCCAGTAGTCTTCCTCATTTGTTCTTCACCTTCTCCACCAGAATTTCATGAAGTTTTCTCTCTGAAATTGTATTCTAACTCTAGCCAAATTTCTACAAGAAATTCACATGTTAATCCTTCACAAAATTACCAAGAAACCAGCTGGAAGTGATCATCTTATTGCTGTCCAAAAAACACCTTGTTTCCATCTTAAGTTTGTGATGAATCTTGCATTCTTGGAGGCTTAGTGAATCTGGAATTTTAAACTGAGTTGGAAGCCCAAAAGGTAAGTAACAATCAGAGCTTTATAACATGTTAAATGGTATGAGAATGATGTTTGAATCGGAATGAATTGCATGTAAGGTTGATGATGAAGTGTGTTGGAATATTTTATATGGAGTGTTTTTACTGAACATACATCTGTATTTTGGACATAACTTGATCTATGAATATCCAAATTGGATGAATTTTGATTTAGAGTAAACTAGAGACTTAGGAATACATTTTTCATGGAGGAATTGAATTTGGAATCTATCCTTCAGAGTCTTGAAATTTGGATTAAATTTGAGAGTTGTATTCTGTTGAGGTATGAAAATAGTTTGTAGATTTTTGTATATAACTTGCATGTTACTGAACAAAAATGCATGAAATTGATGTCATTAGACATTTAAGACATTGTGAAATATTTGATTAGGAGAAGGTTTTGTCTAAATACCTTATTGTCTAGGTCAGAATGGTCATACAAATTTGACCAGAAATTTGCATAAGAAAATATGGAAAAAAAATGCAGAACATGTGATATGGAAAAATATGGAATAGGTAATGTTTTGGGGTTTATGAACAATCATGAATTGTGGAACTATGTATTGATGTTACTGAACTAAAACTGAAGTAAAAATGAAGTGGTCATCAACTGTACATGATAGAATTTTGATAATGACATGTTTGATTAATGGAATTAGGATAAAAAAGAGGCAATGTGCTGGAATGTTATAAACTGGAGAATTTTCATTGAGCATGATTTGGTATTTTGATTATATCTTGATATATAGATTTCCAAATGAGTTGATTCTTAATTCAGATTAAATTAGAGACATATGGATACAACTTTCTTGAAGAAGTCAAATTTTAATTCTGTCTCTAAGAATTTCAAATTTTGTCATGAAAGTGAGTCTTGGCTTAGGATGTAGCACTCCCAGGGACAGAGATCATATCCTGTTGTTATCGAATAAACTGTATTGATTTAGTCTAAATAAGGAAAAGGTTTCTTCACAAAAGCTGTAGTTTGTGCTCTTAGCTTTCAATTGTTATAAAGTTTGTAATTTTTAGATATTGGATTGAGATATATCAGTTGTACAACTGGATAACATGATCATGCACTAGCTAAATTTCAAATGTACTTAGTCTATAGTATTTTAAGTATAACTCATACAATACTAAACCAAATTGAATGATCTTGGAGTCATTAGAAACTTAAGGCACAGGAGAACAATTGTATAGAAGAAAGTATTACAGAAATACACCATTTTCCTGATGATAATAATCATGCAAAGTGGACCCAAAAGTATTTTTAGACAAATCTGGACAGATCAATTGAGTATTGATATATGAAGGACCAATGTGACTAGAATAATAATAAGAAACCTGGAATTGTCATAAACATGCATTGTATATATTTCATATATATATATGTGCATAACTGAATACTTATACCATTGTGCAAAATTGTGATATGTGTAAATGTGTTTTGCATGATATAGAGGAGCATTTAAAGCGCCATCATCCAGACATTGCCGGGACTTCAAGGCAATAGCTTTCTGGAGCGATTAGTGAGTAACCTAAGATGGTCTCACCTTGACTTGTTTTGTTTATTACTAAATTGAATTTGATATTGATGCATATGTACTTAATTTTATACTAAATTCTAGACATGAAATGTCCGAGGAGTTTTGATGCATGATTAAAACATTGGAAGTGCTACTTTTATGTGAATGAGATTGACTACATGGTTTTCAACTTGAATGTTCATGCCAGACCTAGTCTGATGATTATTGTGAAAAAGAATATGAATACAAATATAATTGATCAAATGTGATATTAAAGTGTTCCTTGAATGTGAATTTGGTGAAATATATGTTACTCAACTTGTTTTTTTTTTAATGTCAAACTAAGACCTGATGATATATGTATATAGGACTAAAAATGTGATTGGATGGGAATGAGATTAAAAATGGGAATGATTGAAAACATAATTGATGGAATATGAATGAGATGCATTTCATAAATGAATGCATGATCAGATAATAATAGTTGAGACATGAGTAGCCACCGAAAATGAGTTCAAAGTTTCGAAATGTGGTATAGAGCCAAAGGCTCGATATATACAATGAGCCCTGTATCTGCAACGGGTAAGGGACAGTATCAATGAGACCGGTATCCACAATAGATACGGGACAGTTTAGGTACTCAGTCACAACAATGTAATAATTGAAATTGGGTCATATGAACATTGCATGTACACTTATTAAGTGTAATTGACTTATTGAATTGTAATGTGAATATGTATTTAACTTTGATTGGGATATGTGCATTCTATGATATGTGGTGCAATTTGTTAGATGGAAAATTGTGAATTATGTGTTTACATGATTTGATATGTGGTATGAATTGAGTGAATCATCAAGGATGGTTACATCATTAAGTTCACAAAACTCACCAAAATTGTAACGTTGATATTTCAGGTCCGATAGAGGACATTAGAGATAGACAGACTCTACGAGAAGACTAATTCTTGTACTTTTGTCAAGAAATGGCTCAAAGGTCGGTCAGCTGAGACTGAAGGATGAATTAGTAGTTTATGTGCAATTTCTCTGTCAAGCAGTGTGTTATGTATAGGGATTTGATATTGTATATATTCGGATGGTTTTGTCAAGCTACAATGTAAGTTTGTTTTTTTATGAAATGAAATGAGGAATACAGTTGTTTTAAAATTTGGTGACTTTTCTGTATAATAGTTGATGCCATGATTATTTTGGATATATGTTTGGTCTAACATGCCATTATTATAGATTATATACTAGAATGTCCACAGGGTATTCCGGTATGTAATTTATGATAGTCGGGTGTTACAAAAGGGGCCACCATCATCATAGACATTGCATTCTAGAAACTTGATTGTTTGTGATTCCACTATTCTAGTCCCTCCTTTCTTTAAAATAAAATCTGTAGCCTTTAGAGTGGTCGAGATATCCGAATAAATAGTAATGAGTGGAACAAGTATACAATTTTTCTTTATAAGGATTATACTACCTCAGTAGGACAAACCCATACACGAATGTGTGTAAGGTTGGATTTTCACACTTCTAGATAATTAGATAGATTAGTCCTATTTTGCATTGACTTATTCATGTCATTTAGGGTGCGGTTATGCCTTTCGATAACACACCATTTTACTCAGGATTACTTGGCATAGTGAATTAAGTCACTATTCCTATTGATTCCATATATCTGGCAAACGAAGCTTTTCATGTCCTGAAACATCATGTTTGTCATGATATTCTCCTCCACGGTCAGATCTGACTATTTTGATGAATTTTCCCAATCGATTCTCAACCTTCAATCTTTAAGTAAGAACATATATACTGTAATGGGAATAATCATCAACAAATGTCATAATATATCTAGATTTGCATCTATCAAACCCAACAAGCCAGAAATACAAGTTGACCTCTATATCCTTATTTCAGTCAACCTACCCTTGCAACAATCATCACATGTTTCAAGATCATTAAAATCTAGAATTGAGATAATGATTCCTTAATCAATCTCTTAACTATAGCTCTGTAAATGTGGCTTAATCTTTAGGCCATAATAGGTGTGACTTATTCTTTATCAGGGCCGTCTTTCCAAAATTGTTTAGTAATATACGAAGAAGCATATATCTAATTTGGAGTAAGATACATTATATACAACCATATGACTGGGAAGTTGTACCATTATGTTTTGCATTAAACAACAACTGTACAACAGGGGCATTAATACAAAATGTTAACTTTCTTTGTCTAAAATTAAAGCAATGATTAAATATAAATTGTGTCACGTAAAAAACCAAAATGAAACTTATAGCAAATTTCAGTACATACATCCCCTATAGATATTACATTCGCTTCTTCGTTGCTATCAACCATTAGTTTCACCTTCCCTTTATTTGGCTCTATTTTGGATATGAATCCCTACATTATGGAAGCACCATAATTAGATACTCCACTATCTAGTCACCTAGAACTTAATGTGACCATCGCCAAATTAGATTCATAAAAATAATAAGCCAAGGAGTTACCTGATGGTCTTAATCTTTCTTTGTAAGCCTTATACCGTTGGCTTCGTTATGTCTGCAGGACCTTTACTAGTACTGGATTGACCAACATCAACATGTGGAGAAGATTTAGTCTTTCTACCTTTGAACTTAGCAGTTTTCATTTTTTCCTTCCCTTTAGTTGCTTCAAGTGTTGTAAGAATAGCTATCTTAAGTTTCTCCTTCTCATGAACATAATGGACAATCAAAGCATTGAAGTCCTATTCCTCATCCAGTGAGTAATATGCCATCACCATATTACTAAAATCTAGAGGGAATGTGTTCAAAGTTTGGTGAATTATGAAGACATCAGGAAGAGGAATATTTAATATCTTCAATCTACCGTGAAGATGGATTATTCTTGATATGTATTCCATTACTCCCCCTTCTCCCATATACCTTACGGAGAATAATTTTTTCATCAAAGAATTCATCGCAATATTAGGTCAGATTGTGTACTCTGGGAGACATTACCAAGAAACTCCTTTGTTATGTCTGTATCCAGAAGTCCACTAAGCTGATGGTCAGGTAGGGATCTTTTAATGGTCATAAGACATAATTTGTTAGACTGATCTTAGGTTACTTTATGAGCTCTTAAGCTCATGAATGTAGGTAGATATGGCCTATCTGCATGTATGGCCATATTGATTTCAGCTATCTCTATTGCATTCAATACATTCTCTATCCACTTCTTTGAATTGAAACCAGTCAGGGTTTCAATAGTGACATTGTGATTGTTGACTGAAAAGGTGACTGAATAATAACAATGTAAGGATTAACATAATTGTAGGATAATAGTGATACTCAAAGCCATTAAATAGTATCTTTACTGAGAATCCGATCACACATATTATGAAACACCTTTAGGTTGAATACATAATATATGCAATTAGACCTCCATATAAATGCTATTAGAGTACAAGCCATCAACTCTCATGACACTACCACCTTTGTACGAATAGATCATTTAAGTAACGGATTTCTTCCATCTAATGCCTTTATGCATATCTCAAAATTTTATTTAATTCCAACACCATTGGGTAGAATAACCAAACATAAAATCAGAGACATCCCATAATATGCAAGCAGAACAATTCAAAATATTGACTTAAAAGGGCACTGGGATGAGTACAATCTCATTAGCACTCAAAAGGTCTACAAATACTAAGGAAATATTTTTATGTTATCCTCATATTATTCTTTTATAGGCTTATAGTATGAGACAATCTAATATCAATAAATGCAAAACTCGAATGCACAGTCTCATTTTCACACATTAGTGCTAAAGACATTATCTGAAAACTTAATTTGAGACTTTCGCATTGAAAAAATCTCATTAGAGCGACTATCATACGTCACCAAACACTGAACCGACCACTTGAGACACGAGAACCTTATGTATCTCCCTTATGGCAAATTCGTTCCATGAAAATTTACTCAAAATGGGTTTTAGAATGTCTTAATTCCTTTTCTGAATGACTATCATGTAATCCCGAACACTTAACATGAGACCCAAGATATGAAATCTTAAAGTATCTCCCTTATGTGATGTCCGAAGCATGAAAATTCACTCGAAATCTTCTTCAGGATGCCTTAATTCCTTTTCCTGAAGTTAAACATTAATTTATTACTAATATAATAAACCCAGATAAATGTAAAAACACACTTTATGAATTTCTTGGACTCAAAAACTGACCCAAATCATCCCAGGCACCCTTACAGGAAATTTGAAATTTTTTGTTTTTTTTAAATTTTTGTACGGCTGACGTCAGCCGACGACGTTAGCTGCTAACATCACAGAGACGTCAGCCCACATGTTAGCGTAAAGGGCGCGTGTTGGACACGCTCCTGTGTTAAACGCTCCAGGGATGCGTTTGGCGCTTGTAGCGTACGCGCGGTGACGTGCAGAAGCGCTCATCGACACACACCAGACACGTGTCCTGCCAGTATTAGTCGCCCACCTGCGCCACTGTTTACCAGTCGAGCGCATGTACCACATTCACCCGATGGTGATGCACACCCCCGTCGAAAAATGGCAAATTTCGGGTTAGATTTTCGGGCTCTTAGGCTCGTTTTCATCCTGTTTCTCAAGGATAAACATATTTATACCAATTTCATGCGATGAAACGCAAGAAAAAACCAAGAAACAAAACTTTATTCTCTGAGAACCTTATAGAGAAAAACTAAAAATTCTTCGTTTTTAACCACTCGATCACGTCACTGCTCTGATACCACATGTAATATGTAACAGGACCTTAGTTACGTATCCTGGATCAAACGTGAAAGGGAAATAAATGAAGAAATGCGAAAAATAACTGATTTTATTTCCATAACTTCAAACAAGCTTTTTGATGCAGAAACGAGCACGAATCTACCACCATCTTCACGGGAACTGCTCACTGGAACACGAGAACTGCTCACTGGAACATAAGCTCTCTTAACGGTTCAGAGAATCCTTATGCTTACGAATGACATGAGCAACTGGAAGAGACCTTAACCTTTATATATAGCTTTTATATCGGGTTTTCCTATCATGGCTCGATATGGGTCCAGCTATACTGATTAGAATCTATTTTCCTCCTGGACTTCGACTCATTGACTTAGATTATTTATTAGGTCACTCTATTGTTTTTATTCAGATTAAATTATATAACTTAATCGATAAATTATTTAAAAGCCGAAAAATACAATCAAATGTTGTCCAAGTTTATCCAATAGGGCTTTGCAAAAGAGTTAAAGATAAAAGTGCTCCAAAGCTAATTTTCAGTTGAGCGTACCGACAACTAGCTGATTTATGCGACACTTGCAATGTTACGGAACGAATTTATGACTGGGAAAGGTGAAAGTAGTCTATTTTGCGCACATAAAAGTCCTGTGAGAATGTCTAGACTGATGCTAGGAGAATTCCACTTCCTAAGGTACCTTTATGGATTTCTCAATGAGCTAGGATCCGCATTATAAATGTACAGTGGTAGCAGGCAACTTGAAAACTCTGCATTCAGCACTTTGACGCTATGATAATAAATACATAGCATAGTTGACCGGTAACTCCGCTAAGAAGACTAAAGAAAGTGTAGAGGTTAAAGTCTTGCTTCTCCGCCAGATCTGACTCGAGGGACAATAAGAAAGCATAGAAAATGTATTCAATTTGAATTTTTCACATGTACACGGGAACTTAGAACAACGTTTAGGCAATATGAAAATGGACTGCTTCCGTTTGAATACGTTTTAAGCAATTCAAATTAAATAAATCTACCTCTTTGTGAACATTGTTTGACTAATAAAATGATAAGAAAGTTATTTTTATAATTAATTCATTCCAACATTTATAATTTAATCGATAGTATGATGTGGATCTATTTATTTCATCATTACTGTAAATGACTCTATTTAATATAATTACGTTTATTTGATTTCTTATAAATTCAAATTATTAAATTGTTTTATAAATATAGAATTTGGTTGAGAATCAATTAAGTAATAAAATAAAAGTATTGAGAATTGATTGACGACAAAAATATTTGTCTTATAAATTCAGGCTGTTATGTGATGAAAAAGAAATAGAAAGAGAACTATTTATTCTTCAAACCACACGACAAAAAGAAATTGCAAAAAGGCGATATTGAATACTTCAAGAAATATTTATGTTCATAATAAAATAAGAAAATTTATCTATCACTTATTAAGGTGATGCATTTCTCAAAACTACTCATACACTTATAAGAGCCCATAAAATTAGTTACAAATATTCCACATAAGTTATGGGTAGACAGAAAATATGATATGACAAGTCTTAAACTGTTGGAGTATTGCTACATTCGTAGTCTCTCTAAAAAATATGATAAAGTAGGCTCAAAATGGAATGGAATTATTTTTATACTTCGAACAATTAAAGGTTATTTGATTTATTGATTTATTTTACGTTATTTCTCTTATATGTATGCACATCCATGTTTATTGTAAGTTCTTCATGATAGATTGCATGTGAGTCTACCAGAAATAACCTCTCTATTATGTAGGAGTAAGGTTGCATACTATTGGACCTCCTTAGACCCCGCGCCTTAGCAGGACTTCAACTAAGTGTTGATCATGATGATAATGACTTTGAACACTTAAAAGAATATGTGCTTGAGGCTAACAAGTAAAAAGGAGTAATTATATTTGGATAATGAAATATCACATTTTTAGAAAATGACTTTCAAAAGCAGGGTGAAGTAGAATCAATAAGTGGGACTATATTAGAACGAAAGCAATATAGAAAATAAACATTTGACTTAAGGTCAATTCATACTGCAAGCTAACGAGAGTTTACTTATTGCATCTAATTAGAGTGTGAATAATTGAGACAACAATGAATTGGTATCTTATTAATCACATTTACATAGAAGTGGTTGTTTGAATAATGCATTAACATTGTTTTGAAATAGAAGGGGAAAATCCATATGATTATCCCAAAAAAAGAGTGTTAGTCAAAGAATGTAAATGTGGTTCTTTATAGTCCTACTAAAGAATAATGAATGAATACAATTAAGGAGGAAATAATTTCGTTAATCTCTAATCAAGTATAAGACTTGGTTCATCTCCCTAATGAGCAAAAAAGCTATTCAAAATGAATGGGTTCTAAAAATAAAGTAAAGGAAGATGGAAATACCAAAATATAAAAAAATTCATTTCATCACTAAAAGATATCCATAAAAGAGGGAGTTGATTATGAAGAGATATTTTTAGTAGCTGTAATTTTTTCTTTGATATGTCTAATTTTGGCTATAATAGCCAACATAGATCTTAAATTACATCAAAGGAATGTACAAACTACTTTTCTAAATGAAGACTTAGAAGAATAAATTTATATATAACAACCTGTAGGTTTCATTGAGACATACCAAGAGCATAAAGTGTATTAGTTATTAAAATCAATTTATGTCTTAAACAATCCTTAAAATAGTGGTGCATCCATTTTCATAATATAATTATTTTATAAGATTTTCACAAGATTGATGAAGATGCTTTTATCTTTATATACGAATGATATTAATTACTTGTAAAGATTATGAGTTTATTAAATAAACAAAAAAACTAGTTATCAGTTGAATATGAAATGAAAAACATATGTAAAGCGATATACATTCTTGGACTAAATACTTCAAACGATCATTTAAAGATATCATTGTCTCTTTCACAAGTAACAAGTATTTAGAGAATTATTGAACGATTTCATATATAATACTATAAATCAATTAATAATCCTATTATTAAAGGAAAAAGTCTTAGTCAAAAGTTTTATCTAAAAACACCTCAAGAAAGGGAGCAAATGAATAAAACTCTCTATAAAAGTATAGTTGGAATTCTCATATATGTAATGATACATAAAGGATTAGATATTAGTTATGGCATTGGAATAGTAAGCAAATATCAATCAAATCCAACCTAAGCATATTTGGAAAGTGTTGAAGAGAATATTAAGGTATATAAAAGATCTTGTTGACTATGTGTTGTGTTAGTAAGATAATGATTTACGTATACAAAGTTATAGTATCTTTAGCCACAATATAAGAAATTGTTTGACTTATACATTTATTGGTTCATTTAAGAGTTGCTAAAAGTGAAATTGATCTAATGGTAATTAATTGTGAATGACAAGCATCGATTATTTATACAAAAGATCCCAAATTTCATTACAAAACTAATATTATAGATACTAATTATGATTGTACAAAAAATATTGTTGTACATGGTGAAGTGAATATAAAGTTTATGTATACACATATATATATGTGTGTGTGTGTGTGTGTATTGGGTATGTAAAGTCGTTAGGATTACATAAACGTTAGTAAATTGTTGATAAACATTTCTAAATGTATGTTCATTCATTGTATTGTCATATTTAAATGCAAAATACATATTGAAATTATTTATTATGTGATAAACATTATATACTATTTTATTCTAAAGTATGCTTTCTCTATGTAAAATATTTTTGTTACTCTTTAATGACACCTAAGAGGGGAGTGAATTGGGCATTTACAAAATTCGAAAAATTTTCGAACCAATAAAATTAGTTTAACAAAAATCAATATACATAAGAGTAAAGAGATTGTTAAAAGAAATCAACCAAACAATTTGACAATAATTTAAAGAGAATATGTAAGAGATAATGCAAATTGATTTATAGTAGTTTGATAAACAATCCTTATCTATGTCCATCCCTAAGACTCTTATTAGAATTTTACTATAATTCTTCATCAAGGGAAAGAATAACTTTTGAAAAATGTTCTTTTAGTAAAGAGAAACTCTTTTACAATCTTCTTTCATGGTGAAAAAGAACCTCAATACTACTTGGAATACCCCCTAAATACAATAAAATAATGTCCCACCTAAATCTTACAACTCAAAATGCCTTGCTTTATCACTTGATAATTCCAAATAGACTTATTCACAAAAATACGTGACCAAGATATTTAAGTGATTGAAAAATACTTAAAATTGTGGCTAAATGATCCTCAAATGCTTTTTGATGATAAAACTAATTAGAAAACATGTATTTAATAGAATTTTAAGACCCCTAATAGCCATTGAATCCAAAACCTAATCATTACCATAACTAATTACAGAGTATCGGTTGACCAATGTTGGCCAACTAGTGTCCATTAAATGCATAGATTTACCAGTAGTTGAGATACTAGTAGGCACATATTGATCGACCAATATGGCACATAGACTAATAAATAAACCAATGTTGCAATAAACTCTCAATACATTAAATTTAGCAATTTTAACTTTGGTCGCTAACTTATATAGGTCAATTATCACCTCAAAAACTTGATTCTAACAACTTCAAATGGTTAAACTCAATTTATATTATGCAATTATGGTTTAATACTTCTTAAACTATTCCCTAAAAAGTTTTTGAAAATAAAGAGACTTTTCTCTTAATACTTATGTTTTTGATACTCTAGATATAATATTTTTTTTGTTTCCTTTTTGAAATATCAAAAACACATCCTAATATAAATATTGTATATAAACATTGGATACATTACAAAGGTTAAGACATTTAGTGACAACTTTTTTATGACTAATATTAGTGACAACTTTTTTGTGACTAACTGTCATTTCGTCACAGATATAAGATTTTTTGTGACAAAATATTTGAACGACACTATTGTTTAGATTAACTGTGATGATTTTTTTGTCACTAGTACAATGGTAATTATGACAATTTGGTATCTTTCACAATTAAATTGTAACTATTAACATATTAATAGTGTTAGAATTTCTATTATCACTAAGTTATGTCACTAAAAGTTTATAGAAGTTGGTGCCAAAGTAATTTTGGTAGGAATGAATTGTAATTGTAACAAAACATATGTTAGTCACTAATGTTTTCTATTTGTTGTGACAAAACATAGTTTAGTCACTAATATTTTTCTCTTGCTGTGATGAAACGTTTACTATCACACGATATTTTACTTTTTGTGACGAAAACTTTTGTCAATAAAAATTCAATTAGTTAGTTTCTACTTAATATTGTCACAAAAATGGAATTACCAGTGTGGTCACTACTATTTATAATTTAGTGACAACTTGTTTGTGACTATCATTTCGTCACAGATATGAGGTTTTTTATAACAAAACAATTGATTGTCACTATTGTTTAGATTAACTGTGATGATTTATTTTTTTGCCACTAATACAATGGTAATTATGACAATGTAGTATCTTTCGCAATTAAATTATCACTATTAATATATTAATAGCATCAAAATTTCTTTTATCACTAAATTCTATCACTAAATGCATATACAATTTAGTGTCAAAGTTGGCTGGAATGAATTGCAATTATGATAGGACATCTACTGGTCACTAATATTTTCTATTTGTTGTGACAAAACATAAGTTTATCGTTAATTGTGACAAAACATATATTGGTCACTATTATTTTCTATTTGTTATGACAACACATAATTTGGTAACTAATATTTTTCTCTAGCTGTGACGAAACAATTTGTTGTCATATGATATTTTACCTTTTGTGACGAAAACTTTTGTCAATAAATATTCAATTAGTTAGTGTCTACTTAATATTGTCACAAAAAAGAAACTATCACTATGGTCACTACTATTCGTAATTTTTTGATAAGAAATTTTGTTGTCACTTAATAATCAACTTTTTGTTACAAAGGTTATTGTCAATATAAACATAACAAATTAATGATATCTATTTCTTGTTATAGTAACATATTAAAATTAACCACTCTAATGATTAATTTTGTCAATTATACAAATTTTAAGGACTAAAAACTACATGATACAGGTTTTTCTTTAATATTATTATTTGCAAACAAATATAAATATTTTATTATAAAATATTCAACCTACATATATTGATAATCCAAAAGTAATATTTTACATATCAATAATAGATATTTGCTAAATATAACTTTGAAATTTTCTCAAAATAAAAATCAAACTAAATAAATGTTTAAACATAATGAAAATCTTGTTCCAAAATATTAAGAAAAACTCTTAACCTATTCAAAATTTTAAAACAAAATTTTTGTCAATGTTCAATTATTGTCATCGTCACCTTCCTCATCTTCAATTACTGAATTTGTCTCATTATCATTCATAAAAATAAATAATTAAAATAATATTGATTTAATTCAAATTTTGAATATGGTATGCCTAATTGAAAGATGATTAGGCTTGACCTAATAGTCCATAATTGAAAGATGATTAGGCTTGGCCTAATAGTCCAATTTTGATATAACTATTAGGTCAAGCCTAATCATCTTTCAATTAGGCATACCATATTGAGGTTTATGGGATGTTCAAACGAAAACTGAACTTAAGGCTTAAATCAAAATGAGAAACATTCAAATGACCATCATTGCACATTGCAAGTCTCACTTTATTACTAAATTCTGAATTCCATATGACGGAGAAAACCTTTTGTCTTTTGACAATATACTATATTCATTGAAAACTTTCTAAGGAATAACGAAACAAAAAAATAAATTATTTCAAAATTTTAATTTTAACGATTGATTCTTAAAAGTTTAAAATTCAAAAAATGACACATTAAAATAAAAAGTTAATTTTTTATTTTTGATAGATAATAATCATAAGGCCTAGTTAATATTGGATTATCATAAATTCAAAATTTTAAAAAAGGAGACATTAAAATAAAAATTAACTATGTATCCTTAATACATAATAATTAAAAGGCCTACTTAATATTGAATTGTCTCAACTAAGATAATTTCAATTCAAAAAATTATATTCATAATGATTAATTTTATTCAAGAAAATCAAGTCACACCTCATCCTTATCAATATACAACTTCAAAAGCAATCACTCATTTCATAATTAAAAATTATTTTATATGTTACTCGTTAACATAATATTTTGAACTAAATTATTTAATTTTTAAAAATTTAAATACGAAAATATTAAAATGGAAAAATTTTAGAAAGATTTTTATACTTTTAAATTTTAATTCAATTCGTTATCCATTTTTTGGATGCATGTTTGATAACATATAATCTACAATTAATTTTTTCATTATTTTCTATGAGACTAAAACGACGTGGATATGAAACCTAATTTATTCCATTAATCATCCCCTTTGTTTTTCGTTTCTCACCCCCACTACTGCCGCTCAAATCTTGAACTCTTAACTCTGAGAGACACACGCAAATATAGACATAACTCTGTGTCTTCTGGCTTCTCTCCATATTTCACACACTTTACTGATCGCATGAAATCCTCTGTTTAGTTACGGTAGTCTAACCCTATTTTATCAAATCTTATCTATCCATTTATGTAAAACATGACAGTAACATTATAATCAGAACGTGAAATCCTCTGTTCCTTTACATATGCTCCGCTTTGTTGTCTTCCTCATCCTCGTAATCACCCTCCTCATCAATAGTAGCATCTGATACTGTTTGTACTCTGAAACAAGATTGTTCATGTTGCTTTCTGCTTCGGTGAACTCCATTTCATCCATTTCCTCACCAGTATACCAGTGCAAGAAAGCCTTTCTCCTAAAGAAAATTTCTCTCTGGTAAAACTTTTTTCCTGAATCCATCAAAAAACAAAAAATGAACCCAACTGAGATAAACACACGTTTGTGTCTTGTTAGATTATCAGATCTCTCGATCTATATCTCTATCTTCATTTCCATCTCATGTAAGGAGTCCAAAAACAATGAAGAAAAATATGAAGATAGGATTAACAAAAAGCCATATGATAGTAAGGATTGTAAAGATCATATTTTTTTATTGATTCTCATCACTTTGTGACCCTAAATTCTCTTCCTGATTAAGTTGTTCCTTGATTCGTATTCGTATTTGGATTTTGGTTTTTGATTTTAGGCTGGTTTCAAAGTCAATGCTTTTTCATTATTCATCTTTGGTTTTAACAACCGATTTTTCGATTTCTGGGTAGTTCTAAAATAGCACAAAAAGATAGTAAAGCAATCATAATAACATTGAGGATAGATTTCTAGATCCGGGTAATCGATTCATAATGAAACAAGGATCACTTGATTACTAGAGGAACTATTTCAGGGGGCGAATTCTGGTATCTTTTGTATCATTGACTAGGATATTATGGTCGCTGCCTTAGATTGTCCCAAAGAGTTCCGACTAAGAAGAGATCGAAATGCGAAGTGATTGTTTTCTTACTGATCGAAATGTGAAGTGAATGTTTTCTTACTGATTAACCCAGTGCTCCGGATGCAACCGGGTGAAACTGTTGGTGCCTGTTCATGACGGTGATGGTGAAAATGATGGTTGCTAGACATGGGTTGATTCTAATAATGGTGGTGGTGGTGATTTCCATCATGATGACGAAGACAACAAGTTTGAACAGGGAGTTGGTAGTAAAGAAAGCAACGCTTACAGGATGTTTGGTTGAATGGAATAGCAATTCTATTTCGAATGTATTCCTAATATATTATTAAACCTATGTTTGGTTAGAAACAAACACAAAATAGGTAATTTTTAGAAATATTTATTCTTAAATTTTAATAGATAAAACTACTCCTAACCTATCTTTATCTATTCCACAAATAACTATTCTTCTTCGAGACAAATTTATCCTTCTCACATTAAGCCTCCTGAAACTTCTCTTTCTTCGACATCTGATGAGTCTTCCCCCCTTGAAACTGACTGAGCTCTTCTTCAAGCTTGTGATTCTCTTCTCCAGTTCGTGATTTTTGTCTTACGTGGTTATTTTCGTGATTTTTGTCTTTTGTAAGTTTGTGATTCCAATGTGGCTACGAATAAATTCTGGGTTTTTTTTTTGTCTTCTGTAAGTAGCTATTTTCTTTATTCAGATTTATCTCTTGCAAAGAGGTGGAGTGAAGACGTGAAGTGAGGGGTTGGCATTTTGAAAATTTTGGCATTTTGAAATTTTGATTTTAGGAAACTGAGAATTGGGTTTCGAGTGTCTCTTTCAGTTGGCAACACTTGAGGGTTTTTTCTTTTTTCTTTTTTGATTTTGTTGTTGGGTTTTGAAGGGTTTGGAGTGTTACCTTGTGAAGATGCTTGCTGTTTAAGGTCTTTGGAGTGATGGGTTGGTGAGATTGTGGACCTATTTTTGAGTACTTTATCTTTAAACCGAAGCCTTTTTTGTTGTTTCTTGCGGTTTCGTTTGGTAAGCTGTAAAAATAGCTTGCATTTTTGTCTTTTGTTTGAGTTTGAGCTTGATTTTCATTTCCTGCTTTTTTTTCCCCCTTTCTTCCTTGACCTTGTCTTGGTTGCTTAACACACTTGGGATTCGATTATTACCTGTTTGTTTTCTGTGTTTTCTCTATTTGTTGAATCTAGTTTTGTATTTCACTAGTTCTTCAACGATACCTCCAAATTTTGTGAAGAATTTCAGTTGTGTTTTAGACTAAGTTCATCTATCAATTGTCTGGGTGGTTGCGTGTAATGTACATTTTTCTATATGGATTTCCTTACAAGTTGTTCCGGCACTCACCATCAAAGTCACCATAGAGAAGACCAAATGCAGGTTCGATAACTACGACAAACGGGGTTTGTTTTGTGGGTCTGATGGGCTTCCTCACTTGATTTTTAGTGGTGACCAGAAGCATTGGGGTGAGTTCATCACTCCTGGGATTTTGTTCTTGTACATTGCTGGTTGGATCAGGTGGATTGGTTGAAGTTATCTAATTGCTATTAGTGGTGAGAAGAAGCCTGTCATGAAGGAGATTATCATCGATGTTCCTTTGGCCACCAGTTTGACCTTCAGAGGCTTTTCTTGGCCTGTTGCTGCTTATAGAGAGTTTGTGAATGGCCATCTTGTCGTCAAGGATGTTTAGATTTTATTACAACAAACCTTAGGCTTGTGTCTTGTAATTTCTTATTTGCATTGTGTAAGTCTGTACTTTATGATTTCTTATTACAGGGTCGAACTTTCTTTATCCATTGCTTGAGCAAGTCACCCCATGCTTGCCATGACATTGCACAGTTTTTTATCTCGTACTCTATATATGGCTTAATTTGATCCCACTAAGCTGATAATTGAGAAATTCTCTCACAGCTAACCATGAACGCAGGAAGAAAAATTCTTGGCATGAAAAGGAATGATCAGATGGTGCTTTTAAAAACTTCTAATTCCTCACCTATCACCTTTCATTGCTTTATATCAATTCTATAGCTTGAGATGTTCTATCGGTGAGAATATGTGTAGTACGATTGTACATAGCAGAGATGAACAAAGTGGCTGGTTGACCTTCCTAGCCATCTCAAGAGATTTGGAAATATAACCTTTGAAAGTTCAATCCTTTTGAAATAATCTACACCAACCACTACGAGGTGAAGGTATTAAAGATACTAACCTTTCATCAACTGGATAATCTTCAAGTATGTTTATCATTTACCTGAGTTTTCAGCTGAGAGTACAGACTTGGAAATGCTTTTATTGCTCCCTTTTGATTGATAAATAAAGATGATAGATTGACACACTTAACACTCGTATAAAGTAATGAAAGAAGAATAAACTTGCAACAATAATTTTATTTTACATAATAATAATAATAATAAATAAGAATAAAAACAGTAAAATTAATAGGAATAATAAAATTAATAAGAAGAAGAAGAAAATTAATAAAAATAAGGATTTTAATAATAATAATAATAATAAAATAAAAATTCAATAAAATTAATAACAATATGGAATTTGGTAATAATAATAATAATAATAATAATAATAATAATAATAATAATAATAATAATAATAATAGTTAACAATAAGTACAAAATTAATAATAATAACAATTACTAATAATAAAAATAAGAAGAAAATTAATAATAATAAGGAATTTAATAATAATAAGTAATTTATTAGTAGTTG
>JAOQMS010000004.1:2058761-2071653 GCA_027563885.1 Erythroxylum longipes | reverse complement strand
GTGAAATTTATGATTTAATATTAATAATGCTTAATAATTATCACTTACTAATATATAAACATTGCTTTCTGATAGGATCTAATACAGCAAACTATGAAACAGCGGTCTCAGCAATCAGAAAATGTTGATGAGACTGACACTTACCTTGAAGCAGTAGGTGGTAGGGATCGTCGTGGGAGGATATTCAGCTTAGGATCATTCCCGAATACTTGTTATTCGCCATCCTCTACGTCTAGTATAGCAGCATCTGCTAGGCGGTCCAACAGCAATAAAGTGGAAGTGCTTGAGAGCACAATGCAGACATTGTCGACTTAGTTGCAACAGACGTTGGAACAGTTGCATCAGTTGCAACAGTTGATAGCAGTGCAGCAACAGTCAATGCTGCTGTACGCTCAGCTTCGTCAGGAGATAGATGAATTGAAGGGTAAGGGCAACACGTCACCGCACCAACTAGACGATCCACCATCTCCTGATCAGTAGTGTAGTTTTGATAATTTAGTTTGTATTACAGATACTTATTATTTACAATATAACGTTTTTATTATCAATTAAGATATTTTAATTTTTAATCATTAATCAAAATTTCTATTTAACCAAATTAAATGTATATTATGAATATTTAATTATTAAAATTATGCATCAACTATAATTTAAATATAATGACAATATATTTTTAAAAAAATTTTAAGCAATAAATTTACCGACGGAAATAAAAGTTCATCGGTAACTTTCTAAATAACTTACCGACGGTAAATGCTATATTCCGTCGGTAATTCATAAAATATACCGACGGATGTTAAATTCCATCGGTAATTGTTCAGCATATTTACGAACGGAAAATATGTTACTGTCGGTACATTTACCGACAGTCGTAAACATTCCGTAGTTGAATTTACTTACAGTTAAAGAACTTACCATCGGTAAATTTAGCGTTGGAAAATTTTTAACTGTCGGAAAATTTACGGATGGAACACTTGTTACGGTTGGTACATTTTCGGTATATTTACCGACAGTTTATCATTTTCCAACACTAAATTTACTGATGGTAAATTCTTGTATCGTCGGTAAATTTAGTTACGGCCGATTCTATGACGTTTTTGTCTGTTGGTACATTCCGTCGATAATCCGTCGGTAATATGTGATATCGACGGAATATTTGTGTTTTCCGTCGGTATTTTCCGTCACAAAATGACAGTTTTCTTGTAGTGTATCACTGGCAAGGGGTAACTAACCGACGTACTCACCAAGGCTCTCCAACTTGAGGGGGAGTGTTAAAGGTTAATATCTTGATGTATATATGGTTGTGATTGCTTCCTTTGCTAATTCGGTCTCCTACCTATCGGTTAAACTAATTATTTGTTTCACAGGATGTAAGCCTAACTTCTAAGAAAAGAGTTTCCCAACCAAGCTTAGCTTCTTTGTAAGCTAACTTATTTACGTGTACATATTGGTTGATGAGCTAATAAATTTGAGTACTTGATTTTCTCTGAAACTTCTTCTTATCAATAACACGTCTCCACTTCTCTATTTTCTCACCTTTTCATTTAGTCACATTATTTTGGTTTTTATTTTGTTAAATAAATGCCTATATATAACTTTGTCATTTTTTTTATCAATGCAATGAAAAATTCGACGTGAAAAGGTTATCTTCTTCTTTTATTACAGCTTCTTTAATACTCTTCTCATAGTTATCCCTTTTTTGTTTCATTTTTTGTACTCTCCCTAACAAGTTTTTGGTATCAGAGCTTGAAAGAGTGAGTGGGTTTTTTTTTTTTTTCTGTCATCCAAGTTTAGATATTATCGCAAAAGGTAAAATAAGAGATCACCTTAGTGAAACATAGTGAGGCAAATAATAAAGAGAACTCATAACTATAAAAAAAATATTAGCGTTAACTCCTCTTTATAGCCTCTAATTCTAATGTTTAAAAGGGAAAATTACCAATTTTGGAGTCTTAAAATGAAGACTATGTTTAAGTCAAAAGAGTTATGAGATTTTATAGAGAACGAATTGAAAGAACCAATCCACGTGTGCAGGAGAATCGAAAGGACACAAAAACTCTATTTCTCATCCAAAAGGTAGTAGATGATCAGATTTTCTCCAAAATTGCAACAACTGCAACTGTAACTCAAGCATGGAAAACTATACAGCAAGATTATATGGGTGATAAGAAGGTAATTGTTATGAAACTATAAACTCTTCATCATGATTTTGAAACATTGGCAATTCAAGAAAAAGAATCTATACAAATCTTTTTATCTAGATGTCTAGGGTTGTTAATCATATGAAATCGTAAGGTAAAAATGTTAGCAATGAAATTGTTTTAACCAAAAAATTTAATCATGTAGTTGTTACGATTGAAGGTTCTAAGGACTTATCTAATTTTACTTTTGACAAGTTGATAAGTTCTTTAATAACCTATAAAGTTAGGCTTAGTAGACCCTATGAAAAAGTTTAGGAGAAGACATTTCCAGTGACGGAAGAGTCTTTCTATAATGGGAAGACGAAAAAATCAAGAGTTCGAGGATAAGGTAGAGGTGGCTATTATGGTCGAGGTCGTGATCACGATAGAGGACGGGGTCAATTTGCCTGTGAGCAGCAATAGTTCAAAAGTACTATCAATTACCACTATTGCAAAAAAATATGGGCATAAAGAAGTTGATTGTTGGACTAAACAAAAGGATGAACAAAAGAATGCCAACTTCACTGAGAAGTTGCTAGAGGATAGTAATTTGTTCATGGCTCACTCTGATGTAGACAGTAAATTAAATGATGTGTGGTTTATAGATAGTGGTTGTTTTAATCATATGTTAGGTACAAGGTCATTGTTTAAAGAGCTTGATGGGTCACAAAAGGTAAAGGCAAGTCAATTAAAGCTAAAGGTAGAGGTATATTTTCCATCAAAACTTCACATGGTAGTATAAAACTCTTCTATGATGTGCAATATTTTTCTTATCTAGCCATAACTTGTTGAGTGTTGGAAAGTTGATGAGTGGTGTATATTCAGTTGTTTTTTATGATGATTCTTGTAGCATCCTTAATTAAAAATTAGGTTAAAGAGTTGTTGATGTTCAAATGACTCCAAATAGAATGTTTCCACTTGATGTATTAGTTAGTGGTGAAAGCAATGCATTGGTAACTAAAGGAAGTATAGAAGCTAATATGTGGCATTTGTGATATGTTCAAGTACACTGCTTTCACTAGAACAATATGGTTATTGGTTTACCTAAAATTGATACCCTCAACTTTTATGAAGGATGTATGTATGGAAAATGAAGTAGACCATCATTTCCTATAGGCAAGGTTGGAGAACCTCTACTCGTTTTGATTTAGTACATGCTGAATTATGCAGTCCTATGAATTAAATCCTTAAGAGGTAGTCAATACTTTTGTTATTCATTGATGATTATAGTCACATGAATTGGGTGTATTGTTTAAAATCTAAATTAGAAGCATTTATTTTTTAAAAAATTTTACGTCCTTTGTGAAGAAGCAAAGTGGATATCATATTAAGACTCTTTAAACATATAAAGATGAAGAGTTTATGTTAGAAGATTTCAACAACTTTTATAATGGGAATGACATTCATAAAGAGCTTACAACACTGTGTACACTAGAACAAAATGGTATAGCAGAATGAAAGAATCACATTATTATTGAAATGGGCAAAAGCATAATAATTACAAGTAGCGTTCCAGAACAAATTTAGGCAGAGTAATAGCTGCAACAATCTTTTTCTTAAATATTTCACTCACAAAGGGGGTATACAATCATATTCCATATGAAGATTGGAAAGGTTAAAAATATAAGGTAAGCCATTTACGAATTTTTGGACGTATAACTTATGCTTTGTTAAATTAACAATCATGTTATAAGCTTAATGAAAATTTTAAATTTTGTATTTTTCTCAGGTACAGTACTCAATTTAGAGGTTATAAGCTATATAATCCTATAAGTGACAAAGTTTTGATTAGCGAGAATGTCGTGTTCAATGAAGATGCAAGTTGGGATTCACCTCTGAGAAGGTTAGTCGTAAAATTCAGTTATCACATTATGATGAATTTGAAACAACAGATTCCATATAATTAAACTCAATCAATTCATCACATGTAAGCTCTTCTCCTCCAACAAACTCCTCTCCTTCAACAACCTGTTTTTCCAGTAGTAAGCAATTAAACCTCTAAAAGCAATATCTCCCTATTGAGTTCAACATCATCAAGCACCTCCAGTGATAAACCATTAAAAAATTTTAGATCATTGTAGGAGATTTATGAAACATGTTCATTTTCTTTGTATGTGACAGAACCCACTTGTATTGAAGAAGCAGTTAAAGTAGAAGAATGGCATAATGCAATGATTGAAGAAATGAGAGCAATCAATCACAATCAGACATAGGAATTAGTAGATCTACCAAATGGTAAGAAACCTATTAGTCTCAAGTGGGTGTACAAGCTCAAATACTATGTCGACGACAGTATACAGAAGTACAAAGCAATACTTTTGGAAAAAGGGTATGAATAACATTAAATTTGATGAAACGTTTTCATTGATTTCTTGGTTTAAAACAATGAGAACTCTTTTATCTCTTGTTGCAAAATTAAATTTGTCAGTTTGTCAATTTGATATGAAGTCTGCATTTTTTAATGGGGAGTTAGAAGAGGAAGTCTATGTTTGTCAAGCTGAAGAATTTGCTGTTAGCAACAATGAGAACAGAGTCTATACGCTTAAGAAAACTCTTTACATCTTAAAACAAGAACCCGAACATGGTATAAAAGAATTCATTCATATTTTTTAAATAATAAGTTTGAAAGGACTGAAAATGAGCCCAAACTATATGTAAAGAAACATGATGAGGATTTTTGGATTGTATGCATTTATGTTGATGACATAATTTATATTGGATCCTTTGAAAATTTTTTTAATGAATTCAAATTATACATGATGATAGATTTTGAAATGAAAGATTTAAATATGTTAAGATATTTTCTTAGACTAAAAGTGAAACTAGTAGAAGATGATATTTTCTTTTGGAAAAAGAAGTATGCCAGAAATCTTCTATTCAAATCTATAATGAACAATTACAAAGCAACTAATACACTGACGAATGTGAATAAAAGATTGCAATTTGAAGATAGTGCAGATGCTGCCAATCCAATTCTCCATAAAGTTTGATTGGATGCTTAAATTATTTAACACATACTTGTCCAGATATTATATTTTTTCTACAAGTTTGTTATTGATAAGATTTCATCTTGACTAATTATTTGATATTATCTCCTTTATTTTGAATTTAGTTTTGTGGTTAAATGCTAAAATTAATGTTTGTTTTATTTTAGGAGATAAAAAGTAGAGATTACATCAAATTGAGACTCTATTGATGATAATTACAAATTTTGGATAAAGTGAAGAGATTGTTGCAGTGGATAAGGTTGATCACTTAAAGAGTTGGAGTTTAATTGGAAAACTTTCTCTTATCCCTATCATATTAAGATTTAGATTAGAAAAACCTTATAAAAGGGACATTCTTCACAACAAAAAAGGTCCTCTTCTTACGTTTCTCGTAATTCTTTATCTTTCTTCTATTTTTGTTGTTAGAGCAAAAGCCATGTGTAGCTAAACTTAATCGTTCTGATTCTAGGAGATTTGATATTCTAGTTGTAACTTTGTGAGGATTTGTATTTCAAACTTTTATTTACGTTTTAATTTAAGTATTTCTTGTTTTGAGTTCTCATATTTTATGAATGATTGATATTCGATTATTCTGATACTTTAATTTAATATTGATTATTATATCGCTATCTAGGAATTCAATGATCTATAGTTGTCATGATAGAATGGTACAAGTAGCAAATAGGTCATTTATGAATTTTCATATTTAACTTATGATAAACAAGAAAACTAAATTGAACAGTTGCAGTTATCTTGATTATTTAATTAAAGGTTTAATCTTTTTTACGAAGTTTATTGCTATCATTTATTTGATATGGAATGTTATAACACTCAGTCAATAGATGATAAGTTTTGGTTTGGATGCTGGGTTGAACTAATTAATTTAGGAAAATTTGAAACTTATTATAGCTATCCTAATATGTTTCGGACTAACTGCTTGAATCGTGAAAATATTCTTTTTAGACCAATGTTCAATGTTACAATTAGATTCGGAAATTTTAAATGATGAACTCACTATAACTCACAAGAAAATCTTACCTTTTATTTTGCACGCTCTAAAGGTAGAATTAAAGTTGTTATCTGATCACCTAAAGTATGTCTATTTAGGTAATGAAAAGTTATTACCCACAATCATTTCAAAAAGGTTGACTAAAGAGCAAGAGGAAGGGCTAGTAGTACTACTTAAAGAATATAAAACTGCTATTACATAGAAGTTTGGGAAGAACCAGCCATGTCTAGCATAACAACGTTAAACAATTGCGCTTTTCGGAAGGTAACCCAAAATATGATTATTTTGTTTTATTTTGTTTTGTTTTAGTTATATATAACTTGCATTTAATTGCTTTTGAAAAATAAATTTATTGGCCTAAAGGAAAAAGAAGATCTTAAAATTCTAGACTACTAAATCTCATAAGGTGAGACCTCGCCTTATGTAATTTAGTGTTATGAAGTGAAAACTTTAAAATTTTAGACTACTAAATCTCATAAGGTGAGTTAAAAATTTTTTTCTCTTTTTTCTTTTCTCGTTTAATTATTTACTTTCTCTATTTACTTAATGTTTTTTTTACCTTTTTAAAGAAAAGACCTGAAAACCTAATCTGCTTTTTCTCTTTGTAGGAAATTAAAAGAAAATTCCAACTATAAGTCGCCCTCCTCCCACACAACAACCCAAAGCTCCACAAGCAGATGCCCAAAGCCACTCACCAAACCCACACCGACAATGCACAACACACCCAATGCTTCACCAGTCAACCCACACAGTCACCAGTCATACAAAATTGGTCGCATGCCCCCAACTTGCCCTCAACAAGCCTATAACACCAAGCTAACATAATAGAGGCAGCAAATTCACGCAGCAAGCCGTGACAGTAGCATCATCTTAGAGCTACTAAAAATGTTCTACGTTACATTACTGGGACTATTGATTTTGGGATCTAGTATTCCAAAGATGCAAAATTCAGCTTAATTGGATATAGTGACAATGACTGAGAGGATGTATCGGTGATCGAAAGAATACATAAAGTAATATTTTTAACTTGGGATCTGGAGCAATTACTTGGAGCTCACAGAAATAGGATGTTGTTGCATTATTGTCATTAGAGGCGGGGTATGTTGTTGTAACATTTGCAGCCTATCAAGTCATTTGGTTACAAAGGTTGTTGGCTGATATTCTCCATGAGCAAGAAGATGCAATAGAAGTCTTTTGTAACAATAAAACAACTATTCAATGACGAAAAATCCAGATTTCCGCAACAAAACAAAACATATTGACATCTGTTATCATTTTATTCACAATCTCACAACAAAAGTCATTGAAATTCTGCAGCACAATGCCATCATAGAAAGTTGAATGGTAAGTTCGTCGCTGGACTTGAAACAAATAGAGGAAATAGTTATCTAATTAACAACTAAGTCTAGTAGAGCTAAGTCATTCTATTAATAACTCAGGAGTTTCCAAGTTTTGGGGTTCGAGTTTTACAGATTCAAGGTTTCTAGCTACAGAAAGAGAACGCCATGAGACTGGAAGAGCTCCTCATCGTTAACGTATGCTCTCTAACTCTCTCTAACATTAATACATTTCAGATGAATATCAGAAACTTAGCTTACTTGTATTCCAAGTTATTCTGAAAATATACGATCATTCTAATTTTAAAACAATATTTTAAAGCTCTAATTATATTTTAAAATGATAGTATACATTTTAATTAATTTTAAGATGACTTTATATTACATAAAATGATGTCATTTTAAAGAAAATCTTTATAATATTATTATTTTAAAATACAACAAGTAAAGTTACTCTTTTGTAACTTTGTGTAGTGAGTATATTAAGAAAAAGTTGTATATATTAAGATTCTTTTAGAAAACAGGTAACTTTGTGTAGTGAGTATGAACTTTTTAAACCTTTTTCTTCAAAGAAATTAGATCCATTAAATTGGATTTTCCTCGACCCAATATTCATTATTCTCCCTAACATTCATAACCAATTACTATCTTAAGCATCATGATCTGACCAAGCTATTTTGAGCTCACCCCACTTGTTCTTAGGCACATGTAAGGCTTTCCACACGGCTTTAGATGCATCGACGACATTGTTAGGGCACGGAAGTTGATAAGCGTGCTGTTCGTCGCAGCCGACTGTGGAGTCACACTCGTCCACAACCATAGCCTTCACTTTCCTTCCGTTCCCATAAATGGTAATATTGTGAAAGCACCTCTTCTTCTTATTGAACCAACCAGTGGACAGTGCCACTATCGGTGTGTTGTCATCGTGGAACTTCCCGTCACATTCTGATGGGCCACCGCCATCTCCACCCTTTTCGAAACTATTGAGCGTGAGAACAGCTCTCGTGCGCTTGCTGACCGGCGGCGAGCAATGGAAGATCGTGTAAAGCTCGCCGTGTTGGCAACAGTCGGAGTAATTCTTTCTGTTACACTTGTTTGGTGGTGGCTTCTTCCCTTTGATCTTGCCACTAGGCTTGCACTCTTTAGCCTCAGCACGTATAGAACAGGTAAGAAGGAGTAGAAGAAGTGAAATGGAAGTAAGCAGTTTCAATCCCATCTTCTCCATTGCTTCTGTGTCTTCCTCCACAACCATCTTTCGAGCTTTTATAGGGTTTTACAAGTATAAGCCTAAGGTTTCCAATATCGCAGAAATGGATGGTAACTACAATGGCTGGCTAGAGTTCTAGTGTTGAAGGTAACGTTTAGGTTTACGATTTCTTCATTTAGTATCGTTTGTATCTAACTGTTTTAAACCACAATGTATTAATCTTTATTAGATTGGATCCGTTGCTACATCTCTGATACTGATTGGCTCAGCTAGATTCAGGAACAAGGAGGCCGACCTACGTAATATTCTTTTTTTTTTTGGTTTTAATCTACAACACAAGACGTTAAATTTCTAATTTTCCTTTTGTTTTGTTCTGTAGAATTAGGGATTGATAATCCAATTCGCGGTGTGATCATGCTCGATTAGCAGGATCTTGGTCGACAGTTAACATATTCAGTATACAACAAAACTCCTCATTTTGCGAAAGTTTGAAGAAGATGAAAATGTACACAACTTTTTCTTTAAATTTTTACAAAGAAAATATTTCTGTAACTTAGATCCTATCATTTTATGATTACAAAAAAGTAAATTTACCGATTACTTCAAGTTTCAACCTCATCTAGATTTAACAATCTAAATAACATTATTTTTTAAGCGATTCGAGTCAACTATTCCAATTTCAAGGCTAGTTGTAACTAAATTTTTGTGATTTAAACCAACTCGAGAAATGGATTGTCCTTATCTACATTTAAAGTTTATTAAAAATGAATGTTAAATAAAAATTTATTAATTTATAAAATTAGCTTATTAATTAATAGATTGGTCAATTTTTAACTAAAAAAATTATTAAAATAAATTAAAATAAAAAGTTAAAAATTTAAGATTTTTAAGGTTGAATAAACCGATCGCCTGTTATAATTTTTAATCATTCCTTTAAAGTTTTAACCCTGGAAAACATATTGAAGTTTCCAAAGCTAGGGTCAATTCAGCTCTCAGGTTCCAATGCTTGTCACTGTAGGCTTCAGGTGACGCCTACTTTACAACTCTTTCTTCTATTTTTCTCCAAATTCCTCTTCAATAAATTTATTTCTTCTTCTGATAAAGCTTATTAATGATTTAACTCTGAAGTCTGAAGATGCCGTTTACCTTTCCTATGCTGTTTTTACTAGTCACTAGAAACAACAATCTTGTATTGTATAGAGATTCTAAAAACACCGGTGTCTAAGTTTGATCATGGATTGGATTGATTCGAACTAATCTAATATTTAAAAAAATCTAAAACTTTTTATTTTAGTTTGAACCGTTACCATTCTTACTTCGACAGGAAAAATTGGTCTCTGGCGATTGTAAATTTGTCAGGATTGTCACTTCTTGATACGTACGATATCAGGAGCAGATTCTTCAAGATCATAAAACGAGCACGACATGGCACTAACTTGCATGTCTGTTACATATCAATGACATGAGGAAGCTTCATTACGGCTATAAAAGGGTATGAATCATGTCAGAAAAGAGCAGACAATACAATAACAGAATCAAAATAGAAGAAGAAGAATGAAGAATCTTGCTTCTGCTATAATATTCATCTTCCTCTTCGTTGTTCAAAGTGTTGCAGTTGTTGAGTCTGCAACATGCAACCCTAGTGGCGACATAAAAGGTAAAAAGCCACCTCCAGGACAATGTAACCGAGGGGATGACTCAGATTGCTGTGTTCAAAACAAGCTCTACCCCATTTACAAATGCTCACCGCCTGTCTCCGATCACACCAAGGCAACTCTCACACTTAACAGCTTTCAGAAGGGGGGAGACGGCGGTTGTCCGTCGGAATGCGATAACCAATACCATCCAGACGATGAGCCGGTGGTGGCACTTTCAACAGGTTGGTTCGATAACAGGAGTAGGTGCTTGAAGCATATTCACATCCATGGAAATGGGAAGAGTGTGAAAGCCAAAGTCGTGGACGAGTGTGACTCGACTATGGGATGTGACTCTGATCATGACTATCAGCCACCTTGTGCCAACAATGTGGTTGATGCTTCTAAGGCAGTTTGGGAGGCATTGGGAGTGCCTGAAGATCAGAGGGGTGAAATGGGTATATACTGGTCTGATGATTAATGAACTTCCGCCATTGTTATGCAAGGTTGAAGGTATTACAGTGTACTGCACTTATGTGCATCAGTCTAGTCTGTCTGATCTTGGATTGGTTTTATATTTTATGTCATGTCTATGTATTGAAAGGGTCAATTTATTAGAATGAGCACTATTTCTTTCGTTTATCTCTTTTCTTTATATTATTTTGAAGTATAAAATTAGATATTATAAAAAGCTTTATCCAAAATTAAGTTTGAACATTTCATCTCAACACATACATAAACGTAATTAATATTAATCAATACATCAAGCGTGGAATAATCAAATGTCACTAATATAATAATCCAACTCAGCTCTTAAACTTGACTTAAACTAATTAAATTTGATATAAATTAATAATTTAAAATAATTATAATAAATTATCAGTTTGAGTCCAAGTTAATTAGTTCAATTCAAGTTTAAGAATTGAGTAAATTTCTCATAAATATATTTAATTAGTACATGTTTAATGTTTATCTTGTATATATTTTGACATTATTTTTAACCGAAATATAAGAAAATGAATTTTTAAAAAAACTGAAATCTACAAGAAAATTTTTCCATAATTTTAAATATATTATAGGAGAGGTTTGTTTCTTTTACTTATTTTAATAAATTAATTTAAGAATCTTCTGTTAAATAAAAAAATTTAAACTTAGTTAATACATGAACTTAAAATTTTGGATATGTTCAAAATATGAGTAGGAAAATATTAGATTTAAATATTCTGCATTTTATTTTCTATTTTTATTTTAAATTCTATATAATTTTGTCCTTTTTTTTCGAATATGCATAATTATATTTATTTCTACATCTCAAGTAAATACTTTAAATATTTTGAAAATAGTAAATTTATTATCCACTAGTCTGATTTTTCTTGCCTAATGCACTCAAAATGAGAGCATAAACTATAAATATGAAATTTAAAAAATCTTAATATTAACCTTACATTTAAGTAGGGGTGGTAATCTAAGTCCAGACTTAAGTGTTTTTAATTGGGCCTGAGTTTGAACTATTTAGGCCCAAATTGACTCGAAATATAACTCTTCTGAATAAAACGAAGCTTAGATCTAATTGGATAAAATATTTTATTTTATACTTTTAATTTAAAAAAGTTATTTTATAAAAGTTGACGGGCCAACGCTTTATCATCCCAGTTGGTTGTTAATGTGGCTATGTTTTTGTTTCTGATAGTAATTGCGAATTAGATAAAAATTAAAGAATTTTAATCTCTTATATAATATTTATTAATATACTATCAGTAAATTTTTTATTTTATTAAAATAAATAATTTTTATTTTTATTTTATTATATATTTTAATTATTAATTTAAAATTTTATTTAAAATTTAAATATTTTGAAGATATTTCAAATTTAATTATATTTATTAATAATTATTTAATGTATTTAATTAATTAAATTATTAGTTATTAATATTAATTTTAATTTTAAATTATGTTAATAATTAATATATTAAATAATTAAATATTATATATTTGGCTGATAGTAGATTATATTATGAGAAAAACAAAAAGAAAAAGTAAAGCTATTTTTTGTGATTTTCATAAAATCTTAAAATTTTGAATAGATCAAAACAAAAACCAAAAACAAATCATTCAAACAAATAATTTTTTATTAAATTTGAAAAAAAACAAAAACAAAAAATATATGAAACAATTGTCCCTTAACTTTCATCTTTCCATCTTATTGAATTGTTATTTGACATATTTATGTATCTAGTTACTGAACAAGTTTTGCTATCGTATAGAAGAGGTAAAATGCATGAACTTTTTGTATATTCACATACGTCGCAAAAGTGTTCACTATTCATTACTATATACATGCACGACTAAGCTAGAGAGAAAAAGAAACTGTTGTTTAACTAACGTTAACGATTCTAAAACTAATTATAACGAAAAACGTTAACTGATAACTGATAAATAATTCTTCATCCCCCCCTCAAGTTGGAGCTTGGAGAAAATCATGCAAGCCCAACTTGGCGATGAAAGTGTGAAATGCCGGAGCTGGAAGAGATTTGGTAA
>JAOQMS010000004.1:2028640-2058661 GCA_027563885.1 Erythroxylum longipes | reverse complement strand
AAATTATTATATTTTTTATTCATGTAATAATTAAATGACAACTTTAATTTAATTTATAATTAAAATCACAGTAGTATAAACAATTAATTAATAATAAAATAAATAAATAAAAGATAATAATTATATTAAATAAATAAAATTTATAGGAGAGGTAAAAATAATACCCAACATGAAAAATTTTCCATAGCAAAAAATTCACATCTTAATTCAGAAGAAGAAAAGTCACAGGCGTGACTCTTCATAGTTACGCCTGTGACAAATAAAAACAAACAATTAGAAGAGTGGGTGTATCAGCTCGGCTGTGTGGTTTCAGCATTCTTAATATTAAGAGTCAGAATGTGAGTCTTATCTCATTTTTTAACTAAACGTCGTCGTATTGATCGCGGCACAGAATAGGTACAGCATTGGTGGAACATAATGTCTGAATCCTGCAGGATATGTACACCTACATGTGCAGCTAATACTCTGACTTATAGGTGTTGTTTAAAGAGATAAAAGCACGAGAATACAGTTTTTATTTGTTTAATTAATGAGAATATATAAAATAAAGAATGACGAAACTTCTAGATTATGTTAGACTTTTATTTCTAAAGGGAGTGTAGATATGAATTAGAATTAAATTTAGAAATATGAGAGATAAGAAATTTTATTAGATTATTATCAAATATTATCAAGATGTTAATTCTTATCGCAATATTATCATTAAAATTATATATTATGATATTTTATATTAATTTCTTTAATAATTATTTTATTTTGTTTAATACTTTTATTCTTATAGTAAAAATCATTTATAATTATTTATAATTTAATAAATTTATTATTAATTATTTATAAAATATACAATATTTTAATTAATTATTTACAAAATAAATAAAAATAACTTATTATTATTTTTAATATTTGATACTAAATAATAACATAATTATTACATTGTTTAATTTCATGTCCTTATTTGATATGTATATCATTAATGTGACTGTGAATTTAGTCGTATTGAGTGATGTCTAGTCTAATGCTTGGTTCCCTACAGTGCTTTTGGACTAAGAAAGCCTTATGATTATATGTTTATAGGTATATGGCAAGGCCATCGGTGATACTTAGCTCCTCTCAGTCATTCAATGGTCGTATTATGAAGATTTACACTGGAAAACTAAAGTCTTACATATATTCTTTTATCACGATTTATTGTATATTACAAGTGATTTATTATGCATTATATATGTGTGTTTATACTAATATAAACTGTATATTGGATGAGCATATTATTAGGTGTCACAGCGTGATACAGATTTACTCAACAAGGTCTTACTTTGCTCAACTCTGTATTTCAAGTTAGGAATGTCAATGGGCCGAGGGCTGGGCTCGGCGCTCGGCCCGGTCTCAATCACGGCAGACTGGGATGGGCCGGACGGCTCGTAATCGACCCGTAGCCTACCGGGCCACAAGCGGGCAGAGCCAAACCCAGTCTATTTATATTTTTTAATTTTAAAAAATATAAAACGATACCGTTTTGTCGAGCCGACTATGGTCAACCTATGACTAGCCTATGGCTCGCTAAACTCAGGCTAAAAACAAGTCGGATCAGATCGGGCCAAAATTACCATCCTTTTTCAAGTCAACTACTACCGTCTTCACAGCAGCTGTTTATACTTACGCGTCCCGTTATTTTTGAAATTTTGTATTTATTTTTGTCACTAATGGCCACACTTACATTTGATACGAGGGCTTCAACTTTCGAGTTACTTACCAATCACTGCCCGTTCAAGTCGTAACAAATAAGTTCATTTTTAATCTTTCATTACTTTCTTTTCTTTACTTTTTATTAATTTGATCGTTAAGCATTTTTAATCTTTCATACTAATATTATGTTCTTCTTTTTATTTTTTATTAATTTGATTATCAAACATTAAATATAGAAAATATATATATATATGATATTAAGCTTAGAAAGTTTTTCTAATAAGTTAATTAAACTTCAAAAAAAATTTCTAATAACTTAAAAACTTATTTTGCACTTAAAATTAAATATTCAAAGGAGATAATTCGAAAGAACTAACCTTTAAGAACTCAATAATAATTTCTTAAAATTTTTATGGTTAAGTTAAAAAGGAAAAAAATGAATTCCAATTAAAAAGTTTGTTTTGGCTTGAACCAAAGTATCGTCAGTTAATTTCCAAAACATCTTATTAATTTACCGTCATTTTGTCAGAATGTTTAAAATAAAATTGAGTCCCGTTGCAATGTTCCTGTAATTATATTTGCATTTTAAACCTAAATTGCCATTTTAATCTTTTGAGAACAATGTTTTAGCCTTGTGATTACCATTCGTAAGCTGGTTATGCACGCACACATTCAATAACAGATATCAGTGTTTCAGGGGTTCAGATCTTCTGTCAAAAATAAAGGCTACTCTATCTTATACTCCTAATTAAAATACATCGTAATTTTTGCTTAAAAATTTTAAGCTACTCATTCATAAAGCCACTTATGCACGGGCGTGACTTTCCGTGTTAGGCTTTTTTATTTTTTATTTTTTATTTTTATTTTTATTTTAATTATATTTCTATTATTTTAATAAAGATTAATTAAATTAAATTAAATTAAATTATTATTTTAATAAAAATTAAATTAAATTAAATTAAATTATTATTATATTATTATTAATTTTATAAAAATTAAAAAATTGCATTAGTGCTTTTATGAACACGTTTTGAATTTTGAATTTCGTTTTTTATTTTTTATTTTTTATTTTTATTTTTAATAAAATTAAAATGATAAAAATTTTCAATTTTTGGCTTTTTTATTATTTTAATTTATTTTTTAAATACAATTGTTAAAATTTAAAATTTGATTAATTTATTAAATTATACAATATATTATATATGTGGAATAAAATTTTAATTTTAATTATTACTTTAATAAAAATAAAAATAAAAATAAATTTAATTATTAATTTAATAAAAATAAAATAAATTATAATTATAATTATGTTATTATTAATTTTATAAAAATAAAAATTAAAAAAAAAAGCTGGAAGCTTTAGGAGTGTGCACGATCATGCACTCCTTCTGATGTGTCATTCAGACTTGTAAAAATCATATCTCTCAATTCTGATGTCCAAAAACTACAAACTTTATACCATTCGAAAGGTAAGAGGATAAGTTAGAACTTTTATCAAGACAACTTTGTCTGATTCAGCCTACATTAATATAGTTTAATCGTTAAAATCAAGATACAATTTTTGTTAGGAATAGTACTGCAGCCTCTACTAGCATCAGTGATGTTAACGTGTAAAGACCATATCTTGTTTGTCCGAAGTCTTAAAATTTCATGTGATATACTGTTAAAAAACTAAAAGGATGAGCTATAAGTGCGCGCTAATTTAACCGGCAAATATCATCAGCAAGATGTTTAGTAAAATTAGTTGTTTATGTATAAAATCTATAATTTATAAATTATATAAACAATTTTAGTAAATTAATCAATTAAAATAAGTCGTTGAAATTAAAACAACTTATTTCATATATATATAATTTAATAAATTTTAAAATTTTAAAATTTTAATCTTAAAAATTTTATTTAAAAATTAAAATTAAAATAATAGAAAAACAAAAATTGACAATTAAAATAAAAACAAAAATTAAAATTAAAATTTGTCTCAAGTGCATTTTTTCTTTTTAATTTTAATTTTTACAAAATTAATTAATAACATAATCATAATTATAATTTAATTTAATTTTTTATTAAAGTAATAATTAAAATTAAAATTTTATTCTACATAGATAATATATTATATAATTTAATGAAATTTTTAATTTTTATCTAAAATTTTTAAATAAAAAAATAAAATGATAAAAAAAAAACAAAAATTGACAAATTGGTAAATTTTTTATCATTTTAATTTTAATTTTATTTAAAAATAAATAAAAACAAAATTAAAAATTGTCTCGTAAGGGCACAGTAAGCGCTCGTCCATGCACTTTTGTAATTTTGTAATTTTAATTTTTTATAAAATTAATAATAAAATAATTAAAATTTAATTAAAATTTAATTTAATTTTTATTAAAGTAATAATAGTATAATTAAAATAAAAATAAAAAAAGTAAAAAAAAAGTCACATAAGTGCACGGGTGTGTGAATGAGTGAAGTTAAATTTTTTAAGAAAAAACGAGGTCGTTTATCAACTAGACAGAATAAAACATAATAATCTTGGACAGAAAATTTGTACTCTTTGTTTTACTTCATCTCGTTAGACTGCAACAACCCTTTTTATTTTTGAAGATTGTTTCAGTGTCAACTCTCATCCTGTACTTGAATACCAACAAGGGCCAAGAATTGGCATCCTCCAGCTTCTTGCAACTTCAGAGTTCAGAGACCCAGATCTCTACGCGTTACTTCAACTTCACCTACTCCGAGCTGCTACCCAGATTCGACCTGCTAAATCCTCGCGTTCTCTCTCGCTAAACACAGATCTGAGCTGCTACCCAGACCGCTAATCACGTCTTGCGCGTTCTCTCTCGCGCTACCCAGGGAGCCAGATCTTCAACTTCTGGCACTCTCGACGCTTCACACATCTGGTGGGTTGCTAACAGATATGGGTAGCTTTTGGGATATGGGAAAGGCGTAATGGAGGAGCTGGATAATGGTGGAAAAGCCTCGATAAGAGGCAGGAGGAAAATGACGTGATTCTCATGGAAAGGGATGGGGCACCATCACCCCCTGTCCATGAAAGATTTTTTTGCACTAATCAAAGAGGTTTGTCAAACGTATGCATTTGCAAAGGGGTAAGCTCGTTAACTTCAGATTTTCAAAACCCCTCTTTATGATTAGTGTTTGGACAAAGAAAATTCATGTGCAATAAAATAGGATACATCTGAAATACTAATTGGATGTTACGAAGGATGGTGTTGTCAATCCACCGATTGAATTGCTACAAACCGGAGTGAGGGCTTGGTCTATTGCCTTGGTTGGATCCTTCTGAAGTAAGAGACCCGCATTTCTAATCATCAATGCTTGGGCCATTGCACAACGGGTTAACAAAGGTTTGAAAAAACTTTACTCATGGATAATGGCACTATTCTATTTAAATTTACTGTGGATAATAATTTGAATGAAATACTGAAAATGAGACCTTGACATATAAGAGGTCAACTCATATTTATTTAAAAGTGGAAACCTGGGATAGTTTTTGATAGGGAATGTGTAGAATCTTTTCTTATATGAGTTCAGTTTCACAATTTGCCACTAAAAGTTGAGACAATTGAAGGGTTGAGTTTTTTAGCAAGTTCTTTAGGAAAGCTCCTTTGTATAGATGCTCAAACATCTAGAATAGAACGAATTGGGTATGCAAAAATCTGTGTTAAGGTAAAAAGGAATGTTATACTACTTGATCATTTACCAATACTTAAATTAGGTGAAATATGAGAGATTGATAAATCTGAAATTAAAGTGACATATCCCTAGAAGCCTTATAATTCAACCAAGAAATGGGTTCCTACAGGAAAACTCTTCCAAACTGGATGGCAGGACGAATTATTGGGGGTTGATGTTTCTACAGTTGAAAATGATGAGGTTGTGGGTGTACACATTGACGCAAATGATAACTCAGCAATTGATACTCCAGATACTGAGGGTGAGAACCCCCATTTTAGCATCAGGTCAGGCCTCTCCCAAGGGATTGGAAAATGAAATATATCACTTCACCTCGCAATATTTGGAGCATTGTCAGATGGATTGGGCTAATATATTCACTACATTAGCAACCATCGGTCAAAATGATAATTCTACTGCTAAGATAGAGAATGAAGATCAGACAACAATGGTAAACTCCAATGATCACGGAGTGACAAGTCAGGGAACTAGGAATGTCATCTCTCAAAATGTAGATCTGAAAATAGATTCCCCTCAAGAAAGCAATTTAGATTTGACAGCAAAGGATTTTGATTCCCTATCAGCGATAGACCAAATCCCTGACATTCCAGGAGATTTTTGTGTGCAGGTAAAAACTACAAAAAGGAAATAAGCCAGGAAGAGGAAAAAAAATCCCAAATACCAACAGTAGGGTATTTTTGGTGTTTTGGCACGCTATGAATGAAGTAAAATGGTGTCTTTAATTGATTTGTTCTGTGAACAAATGATGCCTTTCTTTAGGAGTTGGGTTGTCATAATGTTAATATGATAATGGAAGCGAGCTAGACAACTTTTGTATTACCTCTGTTCTCTTAGCCTTAATTTGGAAGCATTGGCATCTTAGATGTGCGGATGAGAGATGTATTTTACCTCTTTTATAAAAAACAGTGTCCTTACAATGTCGTTGTTCCAATTAGTTTAGTTTGTATTGTGTAGCATGTTGTTTTGTCGTAGGAGACTAAGGAGAGTATTATATTTCTCCTAACGTTATTCTTCATATTTTATATATCAATCCAATTTTTTAATTTTTCAAAAAAAACTCGTATTTTTAAGATGACGTTTAGGCGTAAGGTTCAGTACATGACGAGAGTATTTTTTTAAAATGATAAAAAATTGGATTGATATATAAAATATAAAGAAAATGTTGATATCTTCTACCCAATTTTTAACATAAGAGAGCAAACCTAGTTTTATGAGTGATATTACAAAAAGGTAAACCTACTTTCAGAAACATACTTTCAATTACTTATTCTTAAATACGTTTTAAATGCGAGTTTTAACATACACTTTCTTTCATTATTATTTTTGAAACAACGAAAATATATTAAAATAAAGAGTTGGAGAGAAGTAAGCAGGCTCTTTAGCGGGCAAAGAAGGAGAGTTGAGTTCGAGTAAAGAAAGAAATGACAACGTTCAAAGTGTTGAAGGAAGAGTTAAGAAATGACAACGTTTAGTTTAGTGACGAGACCCCATTCTTGTACACGTGATCTTTTAAGTGCTTTGAGGGTCACGACGACATTCCTTTCTGGAGAGCCTAACAAATAAATAGCTTTTATCTACCTCTTTTTCTTCTTTATTTTGTAATTATTAGTTAGTTACTATCATTAATTTCATAGTGATACTAAGAAGTGGTGAACTAATATAGCGAAAGGAGATCAAGACATGAGAGGGTTGGAAGGAAATATGTGAACAATTTTTGCTATTGTACAAAAGAGGTAAAAATGCGTGAACTTTCTGTATATTCACATTCGTCTCAAAGGTGTTCATTGTTCATTACTATATACATGCATGACTAATCTAGAGAGAAAAAAAAACTGTTGTTTAACTAACGTTAATGATTCTAAAACTAATTATAACGAAAAACGTTAACTGATAACTGATAAATAATTCTTCATCCCCCCCTCAAGGTGGAGCTTGGAGAAAATCATGCAAGCCCAACTTGGCGATGAAAGTGTGAAATGCCGGAGCTGGAAGAGATTTGGTAAAGACATCGGCAAGCTGTGTTGAAGAGGAAGTATGGAATAAGGAAAGGAACCCTTTTTTTAGCTGCTCCCGAAAAATATGACAATCAATATCTAAATGCTTGGTTCTTTCATGGAATACTGGATTAGCAGCAATGTGTAATGCGGCTTGATTGTCACACTTCAAGGAAATAGGAAGATCAACAGGAATTTGAAAATCCCGCAAAATGTAAGAGATCCATAGGAGTTCACAAACAACCGAACCCATGCTCCTATACTCTGTCTCTGCAAAAAATTTAAAAACAGTCGGCTGCTTCTTGGATTTCCAAGAAATCAACGAAGATCCCAAAAAAAAATACAAAAACCAGACACAGAACGTCTGGTATCATGACAAGCACCCCAATCAGCATCGCAATATGCTTGAAGTATAAAGGAATTACCAGTAGGATAAAACAACCCCAAAGAAGGACTACCCTTCAAATAACGCAAGACATGTAATGCTGCCTGCCAATGTACCACTGTAGGTGCTTGAACAAATTGACTAAACTGATGAACAGCAAAGGTAATATCTGGTCGTGTATATCCCAAGTATAACAATTTCCCAACCAACTGACGATACTGCTGCGAATCAGCAAGGAGTGAACCATTTTTCTTGGTCAAGATCAACCCTTTCTGCAAAGGGGTAGACACAGGTTTACAACCCATTAAACCTGCAGAATCAACCAAATCCAGCACATACTTCCTTTTATTGATGTACATACCGTGGGGTGACCTTGCAATTTCAAGTCCAAAAAAATACTTAGCATACAGAAGATCCTTTATAGTAAAAGTAGCATCTAGAAATGTTTTCACCTTTTGAATCTCTCTTTCCGAATTGCCAGTTAATAACATATCATCGACATAGACCAAGATGAGCAAAAAACAAGAATGAGTCTGAAGAGTAAACAAACAATGATCATTTTGGGACTGTTTAAAACCATATCGTTGCAGTTGTGAAGTGAGTTCAGCATTCCACTGCCGAGAAGCCTGCTTAAGGCCATATAAAGATCTCTTCAACTTACAAACTTCATGTGGAGCTGCTTTCGAATACCCTTCTGGTGGATACATATAGACCTCCTCTTCTAAGAATCCATGAAGGAAAGCATTATTAATGTCCAGCTGGTGCAAAGGCCAATTCTTTGCAGCCACAAGTGCAAACAATATTCTCACTGTAACTACCTTTGCTACTGTTGAGAAACTATCATGATAATCAACCCCTGCAACTTGATTATATCCCTTGGCCACTAATCGGGCCTTAAATCTATCAACTTCTTCATTTGGCTTCAACTTTACCTTGTAAACCCACTTGGAACCAATAGCTTTCTTGCCTTCGGGTAAAGGTGTAAGCTCCCAACTACCATTTTTCTCAAGAGCTTCCAACTCTGAATTCATTGCCACAATCCAATTAGGATCTTGGCTGGCATGAAAATAAGACGTGGGTTCTTGAATGCTAGAACAATTAGCTAGAAAATTAACATAATTGGGATTGAAGCTAGGATTCACAGTAAAAGGGTAAGTATTAGGAGTATAATCGCAACAGGACTGCATATTTAAATGCTTCAAATAAGGAGGTTGTATGCGCACTTGGGATACAAAATCATTCAAACAAGATGGTTTCTGTCTTGCTCGATCACTTCTTCTAGTTGGCAATGTAGGATCTTGGATAATAGGTTCATCAATATCAGGTTCTGCAGAATCGCCAATAACTGTCATCTGCAAAGGAGAAGCAATCAAATTTGAAGAAGGAACAAAAACATCTGCACTAGGTGTAACCGAGTCACCAGAATAAGTCAACAGGAAAGGATCATCCTGCACAATTGAAGGTAAAACACTAGAGTTGATAGAAGAGTCATTGGTGTCCATAGACTGTTTAAAAGGATAAACAGTCTCATAAAAAGAAACATCCCTGGAAACAAAACATTTCTTTGTTTACAGATCAAACAACTTGTACCCCTTCTGTCCTGGAGAATGACCAAGATAAACACTTTTAAAAGCCCTTGGTGCTAACTTATCCTCATGTGGCTGAGTGTTAGCAGCAAAACTCAAACAACCAAAGCTTTTCAATTCAGTATAGTTGGGTTGCTTCCCTGATAATAGTTCATAAGGAGACTTCCAATTGAGGATCTGACTTGGCAAACGATTAATAATGTAAACAGCATGTAAAACACTATGACCCCATAATTTCTTTGGAAGACCAGATTGAATTAATAAAGCCCTCGCCACTTGAAGCAAATGTCTATGCTTTCTTTCCACAACACCATTCTGTTGTGGAGTATAAACACAAATCTTATGATGAACAATACCTCTGCTGCTTAACACTTCTTGAGTATTACTACTCAAAAATTCAGATCCATTATCAGTCCTAACAACCTTCACAGTTCCACCATACTGTCGTTGGATGTAGATAAGAAATTTCTCCAAAATAGGACTAGTTTGTGCCTTATGTCTCATCAGAAATATCCAAGTACATCTGCTTTTGTCATCAACAACAGTCAGAAAATAATGTGCTCCGTAAAGTGAAATGTCTTTATAGGGTCCCCAAATATCAACATGTAACAATTCAAAAACCGTAGCTGCTCTTGTATAACTGATTGGAAAAACACTTCTAACTTGTTTAGAAAGAGGACAAACTTCACACAAAAAATCTTCATTATTAACAAAATTGCTACAATCAGCAACATGTCTCATTACAACATCAGATGGGTGGCCCAGTCTTGTATGCCACAAAGTTTTATTAACAAGACTATTTTGAATGCTACATACTTATTCATCCTTTGTGTCGTCACGAACAGGAGGAGGATTACAAGAAGGATGATTACAAACTGATTTATTACACAAAAAAGAATTGCTATCAAGAAAGTATAGGTTTTGAAAACCCTTGCCCCTTGCCACTGCCCTTTCAGTCTTCCGATCCTGTAATAAGCAATATTCAGTATAGAATAGAGCATTGAAGGAAGATTGTGTGGCTAATTTATTGACTGAAACAAGGTTATCGCTGAAAGTAGGAACGCAAAGAACTGATATCAAGGTCACTTGATCATTTAAAACTATTACTCCTGTATACTTGACATCATTCACCTCTCCATTAGGTAAGAACAACTTCGTGACTTTGTCTACAGGTATCAATGAATGAAACAGATTCTTATCTATGCAGATATATGAAGTAGCACCAGAATCTACTATCCAATTCCCACATGTTTGGATAGACTTAAGAGCAGGATTCAAGATTAACATACCTGCAAATTCAGTTTGTATCAAATTTAAGAGATGAGACTCCCCAGATTGCTTCCCTTTCAGTATCTTTGCGAGCTCCTGCTGAATCAAGGCTGAAAGTGATTGTGAACCACTTTATATATCGGATCCCTTCTCCACATCCTTCTCAATTGCTTCAACCATATGAACAGGTTTCCCTTTTTTCTGCCCTTTTCCTAAACCTTCTCTTTTATTCTTCAATTCTATATACCATTCTGGATATCCATGCAATTTAAAACAAGCGTCTCTTTCATGACCATCCAAATCGCAATAATCACAATGCTTGTCTTCTCTTCTTTTATCGTCTTTTCTCCTATTACCAGATCTGTTCGTGTTGTCTGTAGTCAAAGTTTCTTTCTTGCTATGTTTACCATCTTTTACCAACATTGCTACAGCTCCTGCATCCTCATGCATCATATTCACCTGTCTCTGTTTCTCAACTCTCATTATAAGTGAATAAGCTTTACTTGCGGATGGAGGTGGATCTTGTGCTAGGATTTGACTTCGAATGTGATCATAAGATGAATTTAACCCCATCAAAAACTGTATCAATTTATTAGCATTTTCCATATCCACTAATTTCTTATTAACTCCACAACGACAACCCTGACAACTACATACTGGTATAGGCATAAGTTGCCCTAATTCATCCCAATATCTATTAATTCTGTCGTAGTAAGCAGTAACCGAAGAATTACCTTGTTCAACAGAACTAATCTCCCTCTGCACTTGGAACAATTGCGGTAAATTGCTTTCTCCATAAACTTCTTCAAGCTTGTCCCACAATGCCTTAGCAGAATGACAGGTGATGTACGACTCTGAAATCTCCTTAGAAATCGAATTAAGAATCCATTGTTTCACCATACAGTCCACTTTGCACCATCGTCTGTACTTCACTTCACAAGATGGTGGAGGTAGAGTACCATGACAAAACCAAGCTTATCCCTAGCTTCAAGAGAATTGCAAATGGAAATACTTCAAGAATAAAAATTTGTATCAGTCAATTGCGCAGTAACAAGCATCATACCAGGATGATCGGAATTATAGAGCTGTAAACAATCATCCTGAGAGTCATTGGCAACCGGCAATCGCATCCCCATCACTCCTTCAGAACTCAACCGCAAATAGTATGGATCGTGTTTGTCTCTTATACCATGAACAAGTTTTGCTATCGTATAGAAGAGGTAAAATGCGTGAACTTTCTGTATATTCACGTACGTCGCAAAAGTGTTCACTATTCATTACTATATACATGCACGACTAAGCTAGAGAGAAAAAGAAACTGCTGTTTAACTAACGTTAATGATTCTAAAACTAATTATAACAAAAAACGTTAACTGAAAAACGTTAACTGATAACTGATAAATAATTCTTCAAGTACTAACTCTAATTTGTCTGGTTTTGCTACTAACATTTTCTCGAAGTACGCACAACCTAACAACGTTACTGATACGACGTTGGAAAATGGATTCAACATCCTCAAAGAAGATCACAAAGTTGTCTGAATTTCGTATGTCTACGATATAAAGACTCGAACCAATGTAACATATCTTCAAATTTCCAACAGCAAATTGGCGATTACAGAAGAAGAAGACGGAAAATATGCAGAACCAAGTTCGACTAAGTTCTGTTCCTCTAATTCTGTTAACCCTTCTGCTTCTTGTTCTTACTTGTTCATGTCAAGGGACTAGAACTTGGGATGATCGTCCCTGCAAGCCAAGTGGGAAGGTACGTGGGATGAAACCACCGTCAGGGCACTGTAACACTGAAGATGATTGCTGTATTCCAGGAAGATACTATACTACTTACAGGTGTTCACCACCTGTGGCTAACCAGACAAAAGCAACACTAACCCTGAACAGCTTTGAGAAGGGTGGAGATGGAAGTTCTCCATCTAAATGCGACGGTCGGTACCATTCAGATGATGAAACTGTGGTGGCACTTTCGACAGGTTGGTTCAACCACAGGAGTAGATGCTTGAAGTTCATAAACATCCATGGAAGTAACGGAGAAAATGTTAAGGCCAAATTGGTTGATGAATGCGACTCTGCAAATGGTTGTGACTCGCAACATGACTACCAGCCTCCTTGTGGTAACAATGTTGTGGTTGCTTCCACGGCTGTCTGGAAGGCGTTGAAAGTGCCTGTGAACCAATGGGGTGATATGGATATCTACTGGTGCGATGCTTGATGTATGTGTGTAACCATTTCTTAATTAGTTCCTCTGGTCTAGAAAATGGAAGATGGTATTGTTTTTGTCATGTAGATAAAGCAATGGATTGGATTGTGTGTTAGTGTTCGTGTTCGTGTTCTTGTTCTTGTTGTATTTTACATTTTTGTTGGTTCCGCAAGTGATTTACTTGCTTTAGATTATGAAAAATCATTTCTTCTTTAGATTAACAATTGAATACATGAACTTCAGCCCGTTTCAATGGCGTATACACTGGAAAGAAAAGGAAAATGATAAAAGAACAAAGATTTACAAGCACCATTTTGAACAAAATCACAAAACATGACACACTACCAGGAGAGACTCTAGCAAAAGACTTCTTCATTCACAACATGCTGTCTGTTCTAGCAGGAAGACGGCGGAAGAAATTGATGGGTGCTGATGGAGTCCGATGTCGGAACCTCGGATGTCTCATGAAGTAGAAGCCACCCATAACAGCAAGCACCTGAACAGGGGTTGCGTACAACACCACAGCAGCCACTAAACAGAAGCTGACGAACATGATTGTGGCTCGAGGGTCACGCCAACTTAGAAGTGCCTGGACTCGCTCTCCTTGTGTAGCCACATCTCCGACCACCGTCTGAATCCTCCCGGCAACGCTCCTTAACCTGTCATACCTCATCCTGATTATCTCCGAGCTTCTTGTCGTAGGAAATGTGTCGAATTCCTCGTCAAGCTCATCAGGGTGTACTGCGTCTGCGTAGGAAATTCTTGTGTTCATGTGAGGAGGGTATCTTGCTCGGAAACGGTAGTTCCATAGTCCGATCAGGAACATGTACAAAAACACCGTTGGCAAGATCAGCTCTGGGAAGCAGACGAGCATTACAAAGAGGACGTGAACTAAAACAGTTGTGATCGGGTTTTTCCACATGCAGACATCACCAAACCATCTTCCAACTGCGAAAATGCTTGAAAACACTGTCATCAACCTGAAGAAGTTAGCTTTGCTACGCCTCATGCTCCATAGATGAGTGTGTGCATCAGACATGTACTCTACAACTTCTCTTCTAAGAGGAGGCTCTGCCCTGCTAAGCCTAGCTGCAACTATGCTCACTGCTTGGTTCCGTAATTGATCCTGTTGGATGACACTCAATGGCCTTATGTAGTGCATCTTGGGCAAAAGGGGTTTTGAGTATAGATACATCAAGTCTGTGAATGAGGTAGATGAAAATCGAATTGCCAAATGAAGCTCACCCATCTTTTTCACACCAGAGGGATGAAGATCTAGCAGAGGATAGGAGTGTGTGTAAACACGGCCTGTTTCAAGGGTCGAGAGTCGTATCCGAACCTTTCCGACCTTCGAGTCTCTGATGTTGCCATTTGAATCATCTATCTGTTTGTTATCGAAAACACCTACAGTTAGAACTGTTACAGGATCATAGACCTCCCAAGTATACTGCTCATTGTATTTTGGACTGAGGCTGTTGATTATGGTTCTAGTTCGAACCCATTTATGGCCATACTTGGCAACACAGTATGTATCAGATGTACCCTTTCCCTCTCTTGTTTTCATTGGATGGAGACCATCTGCGTTTAGAATTCCTAACTCCAGTACACCAATTGATGGCTTCCATAGTTGTTTCGCTGTTGGTCGAAGATCACTGCTGTAGTGTGTTGCCTCATCAAGCACATGGTATCCTCCATCAAGTATGACACATAGGTGAAGCCTACTAGAAAACTTGTCTTTCTTTGCTTGTTTCTCGTCCAAGGCGGCTGAGAGCGACTTTTCGAGGCTGAACCACCGGCTTGGGACCATTCGATCATCGGCTCTTCTTGGAACAGAATTCAAGGGTATAACAACCTTGCCAATACTTTCATCTTTGTTGGGACCAATGCGATCTTCAACTGAAAGGATTAGATGTTCTTCAAATGGTTCAGCAGCAACAAACATTAACTCTTCATTCCAGAATGCATTCGTTGTCCGACTTTGAGCCATCCTCGTCTTTAGAACCTGGCTACCGATCTGTACTTTAACATAAGCTTCTGGGAATCTGTTCTTGTCTGATAAAACCAGGTCTTGTGCTTCAATAACTCTAACACGGACATACCAGAGTCTAGGAGAGTGATAAACTTTTGACCTGTAATGTGAAGAGACGGTAGATGAACTATCAGGAGTAACTGCATCTGAAAGCCAGGCACTTGGGTATGCCTCATCAGCCTGTGTACCATACCAGAGAGCAAGCATGAGTTCCCCTTTTGTTTTATCCCCTTTCCTGGACTCGAGCCGATACCATTCTGGAGCCAATGGACTATCAGGAGGAACACGAGTGGGTATCTCATTCATGTCAAACCTCAAAATACCAACAAAATCGTCCTTAACCATATCCTTATCCATTACTACCACTTCAAGCACAGATGACTGAAGCCTGTCCCTTGCAAAGGCAAACACCTCATTCCACTCAGGGTTTTGGTTCTTCTCAAAGTGTTTTGTAATTCCTTTATAGTTTCCAACTCTTACTTCCACATACGGATCAAGGCTTCCAGTCACATCCTTGGAAGGAAGGTCCCTGGCTCTCACCACTCGCACGAAAAGGTACCTCATCTTTTCAACAAGATCATAAGTGCTAACTGGTCGATCTCCACGTATAATTCGGCCTCCAACAACTTGCCCTGCTCCAAGGAAAGGACTTGTCTCTTTAAGTGCATAATCAGCTGGTTGAGATGATGAACCTGAGTACATCCTGACAATACGAGGTGCTGGAGGTTCAGCTCTCATCTCATTAGTAGCAGTATCCAAGTCAACAGATTGTTGAGGTTCTGCAACTGGAGTAGCCTGCTTTGCCTGTGGTTTACTTGAGTTCGGGAGGCGGCGAAATGTGCGTCTCGACTCACCTCTGTCATCGGAGAATGGATTTGGGATTGAATCCGGAATCTGCATCTCTGGTGCTTGTGATTGAATTGACCGTGAATCAGAAAATACAGAAGGTTCCATTGCAGGAAGAGGGTTTGATGATCTTATGGAAGGATCATCAGTAACAAACACCTTCAAACCAAGTTCTCCTCTGACACGAGAAAAAATCCGACGTTTCTCCAAAGGGAAATGCAACACAACAGCATCAGAGTAAGGAACAAATGATGTTCCTGTGAGACAAACTTTTCCCAGAAAAGTTCTGGAGTTGTTCTCCTTATTATGGTTATAAACATAGGCATCAAGTGTAAGGTTGGACAAGTTTCTTGGATCGGAAATGTTGAAATAGAAGCTCTCGTTCCAAACAGGATTGAGATCTTTTTCTTTGGTGGTAGTGCGAAATTTCTGATGATCAAAATGGAGCTCCACAAAAGCATTGGCTGAACCCTGCCCATCTTTAGGCATAAGATCGTGAGCACTTACAACCTCCACTCCGACCTTAAGATTACTCATCCTGTTTCTTCAACACCCTTGACAAAGAACTTGTGAAATGGCAGTTCTAAGAATTTCCAGGAAGCAAAATAGTACCTGAAATTGGAGGAATTAACAGTTGGATTACTAATACAGGTCAGGTGTAACAAATTCAGGCAAATTAAAACATCCATATATCTGATCAGGGCAAGAGAAGTCAATAATCTGAAACATCCTTCAGTTTTTATAAGAATTCATTAGCACACAATCTCTACCGACGCCTCCATTAATTCAGAACCTGAAAAAACTTTCATTGCCTATCCAACATAACAGTAAACACTTAACCTTCACAGCAACAGAAGAGTACTCCAAAACCCAAAATCATCTGATCAAAGCTTTGACTCTGTTCTTCTATATATAACCGAACCGGACTTTTCTTAAATTTCTTGAAGCGATAAAAGGAGGATAAAGCATGAAGGTGACTATTAACACCCCAAGTAATCAAAACCCGATCAACAACTAAAAATCAAATGGAAATAAAGGCATGAAATGAAAAAAAAAAAACACCATCCTCAAGCTCAAAAACTCACCTTTCACCTTGAGTTTGATGAACATAGACCTTGATGAACAGAGAGAATATGGATTGTTTTTGTTTCTTGGCTTGGAAGAGAAAGAGATCGGTGAGATTAAAACGAGTTAAAATTCACGATATACTCATTGACGAAGCAAGGATTGCGTCCACTCTGTTGGACGCTTGTGTTTGTTTTCTTGTTGGCTACCAGACAAGCAGCATACTCTGCCTTGGGTTTCCACGAAACTGGTGTTTTGTGGTCTTACGTTGAATATTCGTATCCTCCTTTTACTCGCTTGTCCAGTATGCCACGTTTCTGTAAGTTACAGTTTGTGATTGGTGTATTTGGTTTGTTATGCTATTATCTTTATTTATTTATTTAGAATTTTAAGTTATTGATAATTAGTTATTTTTTCTCCTTTTGCGTTTCAAAGAACATGTTATTAAAAGATAAGATCCTCCGTTCGGTTAATCAATTCTTACCTTATTTTATTAAATTTTATTTACATATTTATATAAGATCTATATAAATATACGAACAAGATTAAGTAACACAAAATTAAAACACTCTATCAAGAATAGGGTGTTTTGACCCATTTTTTAAGGTATAAAATTATTCAAAGATTACAAGTTTGGTGACTTTCTTCTTGCCTTCATAAAGCGGAGAGTCTTGTGCACTAAGATACGACATAATGTGTTGATGTTGTTAGTTGTTGTTTGAATCAAGATATTCAAAACTCTTTAAAAATATACCTTTTATTAATATTTTATCAAATTATTTTAACCAAAATTAATACACTTGAATGTATAGTACTTAGATGTATACCTAATCTAATCATATTATATAATAAAATATTTTTAAAAATTAACTAATGGAAATTTTGAGTTAAAATCAAGTTAAAAAGGTAAAAAAATACAAAATTTTAAAATAATATTATAAAATATCTTTAAAATTAATAAAACTATTATAAATAATACACAATTTCATCCTTCTTGATATTAGCAAATACTTTTTAATTAATTAGCAAAAAGATATTATTCATAAAAGCTTGTATTAATTTAATTTTAAAATTTTAAGTTAATTTTGATGTAATGATTAGGTTATATTAAAATGATATTATTTTAATAAAAATGATTAAATTATTAATAATTTAATTTAATTTAATCATTTAACTTTTAATTAAGTCAAGTCAACTTTATCAACTTGTAACTATCAATCAAGAGTCTTTGGCGATAATCCTTGTGTATGAGTGGTCCATGTGATGCCATGCCTCCGATTGGTTGTCCCTACCAGGAAAAAGACCAACTTGCCCATTTGGCACTATTCTATTGGTGAGAGTAGTAAACGTCAGAATGTTGACATGGACCCGTGCCACGTGGAATATTGTTATGAAATAATAATTTTCATTTTTTTAAAAAATAAAATTAGACGCCAGCCGCCCACGATAAAATCAAGGGCATTACGTACCTATCAATACATGAATTAATTAAAGTTTAAAGATAGGAATGGCAAAAATACATACGAAAGACAAAAATAGCACAATTGGGTCGACATTAAATCAACTGATCTGATTCGAGGCGATCAACTTTACGATTAGAAATATCAATAAGTCGGAATCATATTCTATTACTATCTAATTACCTCACATTGGTAATAAAAATGACTGAAGTAAGATTTATAAATTTATGAACTCTCCCACTCTTCAAACTAGTTTTTGAAGTTAATTTTTCCATAAAACCTGTATCAATTAGTATTAGAGCTGCTACCACTCCTTTAAGTCCTCGTGTTATGCCTACAGGTGGTGATGCCAACATTTCAATATTCGCTCAAGGCTAGAAAAGATCTATCACACAGCCAAACTATGGGTACGTGGGTGGTAACGCCTAGTATAGCAGTGCTCGCCCGAGGCTACAAATGGTCTAGCACACAGCCAACCCGCTAGTGCCTAGGCTACGAAGCGTGGTGGGATGTCACGGTCTAACTGTCCCATATCGGTAATAAAAATGACTGATGTAGGACTTATAAAATTATTGGCTCTCCTATCCTTCAAGCTAGCTTTTGGGATTGATTCTCTCATAAAACCTGTATCATGCTCTTATTTGCATCTATATTTAATAATATGCATACCCCTTAAATTTTATATATACTAGTGCAATCCTCTTATTAACTTCTTCTTTTTGTAATTAAAGAAAATTATAAAATTATCAATAATTATTTAATAATAAACATAATAAAAATATATTATAGTATATGGGAACTAAATTAATAATTAACATAATTTAAAGTAACTAAAATTTATTAATGATTAGTCATTATTAATGTTTGTGAACCGGTCTTGATTTCATAATTAAATATTTAATATTCTGAAAATTTAATATTAATTAATCCCAAAATTAGAATTGTCTTTATCGGAATTTAACATTTTCATTATTATTACGAATTGACCAAAAAGGTCAGCGATTGGGTAGGGAAGGGTTAGGTAATTAAACTTAAGATTCCTTGATTAGGTCATATTTATAAGAATGAAGTACTAATGTCAGCAAGAAAATGGAATACATAACAGCCAAGTCAACCAGAGTTATTTATACAAGTAAACGCTTCAGAATTGAACAACCCAATAGAGCTTATATTACGTAACTTGGATGTTGTAAAACTATGAAATTACTTAAACAATTGTTGATTGAAAGCGTCTGCTTACTTGTTGATTATATGTAACTTATTCTTTTTTTTTTTAAACGGAAAAACTGCAGCTGTTATCCTTTTTTGATGCGCACTGAATAAATATCTGAATTGACGCAATAGCCTACAAATCACGCCAATCGGATATTCTGTACTAAGCAAGCCCTATTTGACAGGTTTGAGCGAGAGAGTGTAAATAAGGCGATTCAAACACATGACCTTTTGACCTCATGCCCTCTACTTTACCAACTCAACTATCCCCTAAAAGCAACTTAATTCAACTTAATAGGGCTAACTTATGAATATGTTCAATCAATTATTACGATAGATGAATCACAATTTTATTCAACTATCGTTTATTTTTATCAATATTTTCAAAACTGAATTGGAAGTTAAATTGGTATGACAGTAGATTTGAGAATTAAAATGCTGATCAATTAGTATATCATTATTATAAAATTGGTTAAAGAAGAAATATAATTAAAGAAGATTATCCTTATGCATAAAAATTTAAAGTTTAATCGAAAAAATGGTAAATAAAAATTTATTTATTTATTTTAATTTGTAAAAGCTAATTAGTTTACTAATTAATTAATAAAGTTTTCATTGTTAAACCGAGTTAGATTTTTAAAGAAGATTATTATCCTTCCGATTAGTTAGTAAATTACATATTTTAAATAAATTATTGAATGAATTTTAAAACAAATAAAATGTTGTAATTGAGAGAAAATTAAAAAAATCTTCTAATTTTTCCAATATTAATTTAAATTTCATCAATTAAGTCTTTAAACTTTTAAAAGTTCTATGATTATAATTTATAAATTCGGGGACTTAATTGAAGAATAAAATTACAAAAATATATACTATAAAGGATTTATTGTCATATTTTCCAAAATTAGTATGTTGCTTAGTTTGAGGATTACTTATAAACCTAAACAAGATTCAATATCTAATATCTGTATTTATTTTAACGACATAATCAATCTTATAATACTGCAGCATCATTCATCACATTTAGTCCAAATCTTGCATTGATACAGGATCTGGAGAAATCTGATAGTACGAAGCCTTACTCTTGCAGAGTAAAGAGTCTGTTTCCAGTAGACCCACATACAAATGTGATAATGAAAACGTAGTATATTAATAATAGAACAAAATTACAAATAAGTGATGCACGTTAAAAAGAGTAAATAAATAAAGCTAAAGTAAAATAAATATAGCAAATAAACACTATAAATGTAATAAACATAAGTAAATGCAAAAATACAAATAAGTAAATAAACAAATAAAGAAAGAAAGAAAATAAACATAAAAATTTAATAAGCATAAGTAAATACTAAAAAAAAGTAATACAACGATACCTAGTAGAATAATCATAAAATAATAAAATAAAATAAGTAAATATATAGGTCAAATAAACATAAAAGATGTAATAAAATAACTAAATACATAAATACAACAAACAACAACAACAACAATAACAACAACAACAACAACAACAACAACAACAACAACAACAACAACAACAACAACAACAACAACAATAATAATAATAATAATAATAATAAATACTTATAATAAAGTAATCATAAATAATTGAAATAAAACAATAAAAAATCCTTAGAAGGGATTCACAGCACCTAGCCAAAATTAAGTGAAGGAGTAAGCTTGGACTTGGAATACCTAACAATAGAACTGTATTTTAAGATTTCTGTGCGTTGAAAGAAATAAAAAAGGGAGAGCGAAAATTTGTTTAATGCTCTTTAAAATTTAATCACTAAATTCAAAGCAGATTAGAAATTAAAGAAAAAACAAGGAATAAGATGTTTATTATTTTAGCTAAATGTAAACAATTGTAATCAATTAAGAAATAACATATTCAAAAATATCTAATCTTTTGAATTTTTAATTTAGTACTCAACTTTCTAAAATTTACAACTTAATAATTAACCTTATAAAATTCATACAAATAAGGTTAAAATCAGGTTAAAATGCTTATTTTTGCTAATGAAGTTAATAGATAGATAATCACATAGTACGTGACATCACTTTTTAACCTAATTTATAAAAGTTTTAAAAGATTAATTATTAAAATTTTAAAATTTTGGCACTAAATTGAAATATTAAAAAATTATAAAACATTAGCTTTTTTTCCCAACTTGTTAATGAATTTTCTAAATAAAAATACCTCTCAACTCTTAGTAATTACCCAAAATTTGTAATCCTCAAAAGGATTAGTTCGTAATCCAAATACGTACAAGTAGGTAAATGCCAATATTGTTACCCTAAACCCTTCCATATGGACAAGTGGTTAACTTAATTATGATTAATCAATCGTAATTTTAGGGATAAAATTGTATAAACCTTATCGTGACGGTTTTGCTTTAACTTGACTGCTGACCCATCCTATGATCCTACCCCTAATCAAGTAAATCTCATCCAACTAACTATCGACTTATATGGTGGAGACTAAATTTGAAATAACCCTAAATTTGGAAGAGTATTATACAACGTGGCAAACATTGAAACCTAAGGTACCCAAGTGCCTTTCAATGTCAACCCTTAATTTTTCACCCACAAAAGCCTCTCCTTGTGTTTTATCTTCCCCTTAATGCATTAACATAACTTAAAGAGATATCTGCTTTTCTCTTTCATCTCTTTTGTTTAAGATATCTCTTTTTTTTTAATTTCTTCTTTTCGATTCTTAATAATTTTCATTCGGACAATCGGAAGATAACATGGTACGGTTTACGGTTTACGATTTGTAACTCGTAATTTAAAACTTTGTTTCGTTGGATTAGTGTCAAATTAATGGAAATTGAATGCTTCAATCTTGACATTGTGGTTTGTTAATGGGGTTGAAGTGTGGTGAATCGCATGTTTGCATATTTGACATGAACATGTTGTGACAGGCAAACTCAGCGTCTGGTATGGCGGTGCACGACCAGTGCAAGTTGAAGTTTCAAGAGCTAAAAGCGAAAAGGAACCACAGGTTCATTGTGTTCAAGATAGACGAGAAGATTCAACAGGTGACGGTAGAAAAGGTTGGAAGTCCTGAAGAAACTTACGATGATTTCACCAATTCTCTTCCACCTAATGAGTGTCGTTATGCTGTCTTTGATTTTGATTTCACCACTGATGAGAACTGCCAGAAAAGCAAGATCTTCTTCATTGCTTGGTAAGTTAAATCCATATATACAATTCACTGCTTTTGATCCAACCAAGTTCAGATTCAGGGTAGGATCATCTTTCTTCTCCAACACATCTGTCTAATTTCCAATGTAATTACATAAACGAAACCCTATTTTATTATCGATTTCTTCAGAAATGTTTTGTATGTTTTTATGAAATTTCCTGATTCAATCCTAACCTTGAAGAACTTCTAATGCAAATTGCTTGATTCGATGTACTTGTAATAAGACGACCAAATCCCTCGATTTGCTACAATTGTAGGTCACCGGACACTTCAAGGGTGAGGAGTAAGATGCTATATGCAAGCTCCAAGGACAGATTCAAGAGGGAATTGGATGGAATCCAAGTTGAGTTGCAAGCAACTGATCCTAGTGAGATGAGCTTGGACATTGTGAAAGGGAGAGCTCTCTGAACTCATCAACAAAAAGCGAATTATATATAATACACACAAATTATTATTTGACCTTTTTCACTCTAATTGAATGTTTTGGGTCAATTTGAAGAGTGTGAATTATTTATGTATGTGATTGTAAGTTTTGTATTGAAGCATGTTCATTTTAATTATATCACGTTGTTCTTTCTTTTACACTATAAGTCTTATATGTATAATATCTATTTCCAACGATGATTAAAAAATTTTATCCAATTTGAACAATTTAATTTTTAGGTTTGGTTTTCAATATTTTAATAACTCTTGCTATTGAAAACTGAACAATGTATTAATTAATCACTCAATTTTTATTAATTAATAAATTCTTATCAATTAGCTTTCATTTAACAATTTCTTTTTTCAATTAAAATTGAAATTCTTTAATTTTTATTTAGTCTTCAGCTAATTTTATAATTATCTTACCAGTTTAACTTTAGGTCCAATTTTTAAATTATTAAAGGTATTTACTTTGTTTAAAAAGAGGTAGAGTTATTGGTTTAAAATTATTTAATCTTTAGATTTTTTTTGAAAATATTTTATTATTTTTTTCAAAAAAATTATCTTAACTTATTTTTTAAACAAAATTTAAGAGAATAAATTAAAAACAATATTTTTTAATTTTAAAATTAATCAGATTTCTTAAAATTTCTTAAAGTATAAGAAAAGTTTGTCTTTTACTTGCAAAATTAAAATGAGATTTTTGAAAAGGTTTAAAATTAAATTTAGCCTCTTTATAATAATTAAAATGAACTTACTTAATCTCTTTATCATGCCCGTATTAAAAATCCATGGCATCTTCAACTGTTGACATTTAATAAAATTTAGGTTCAAAGAAAATAACATGTAAATATGTTATTTTTTTGACTTACCAAAAAATCTATGATTAAAAAATGAACCACACTTCTCTAGCTCTCTAAAGAATTGTATGGGAATCGTCCTCGGAGGAACTTCCCAAATGACCGGAGGAATTCTATCGTACTCCGTGTAGCTATTGTTGTTGATCTTATCAAGCCTATCCAAAGGTTCAGGTCGGATTATAGGAATTGGGCGAGAAGCTTTTGTATTCGATCAATTCAACTATAAAAATTTTGAACTCGCTAATTTTTTAATTTAGTTTTTAATTTTTTAGTTCAATTTATTTTAATAATATTTATTGTTAAAAATCGATCAATTTATTAATTAATCGGTCAATTTTTATAAACTAATTAAATTTTATTTAGCAGTCTCTCTTTTTTAGTTAAACTTAAATTAAGGATAATCGCATCCAATTTTATTTCAAATTTTTTAATTTTATTCAATCTTTAATTTTTTTATAACAATCTAATTTTGATTAAACATTTGAATCCACAGCTCCTTTATATATCTAAGTTACACTTTTATGTAAAAACTAAATTTAATAAAGAAAAAACTTCTATTGTTCCAATACTCATTTTCCCACTCTCAACTTGCCTCGCCGCCACAGATTTTTCACGGACCAAGTCTCGAAGAGCTTGAGGATCGTAAGGAGGCAAGTTGCAGGGAGTCGTCCTTTTAGGAGACAAAACCATGGACTCGACCATGAGCTTCTTGTGCGTGCCACTGTTAGAATTCGTCATTGTTTCTGGACATAGACCCGTAGCTCTTGGAGGTACTGTCGGCTTGAATTTTAGAAGCTTTGCGTACTCATTTAAAACATGAAACATGTAATCGTACACGTACTCCATCTTCATGTCTTCTTGCATGAATTTGCTTGCAGTCATTCCTATGGCTTCTGCCTATATTAATATCAAAGCATCATAGACTTATATTTGAAGAAAAGAACAAGTTAGATTGATAAGCTACAAGCTAATCAATAATATAAGCCTATCAAATCCTCTGTACTACTTACTCTATTCTAACTTTGTTCTATTAAATCTCATCCTTACATTTATGTGAGGTCCACGAAAATGTGTAGATGAAATTTAATAAAACATGATATGAACACCATAACTTATACAAGAGATCTGATCCCTAATATAAGCAGTAGATATTATTTTTACCTGCAAATCTAAAAAGCATATCACACTTTAATAAATGATTAAGTATATCATATAAAAAAATTCTTTTAATTTTTAATTTTCTAGAAAAAACCTCTTATTTTTAAACTTCGACTAAAAATAACAACAATACATACTTAATATTAATATCACATATGAACTAATTAAATATTACTGACATGACAACCTAATTTAGCTCTTAAACATGATCTCGATTGATTAGAATTGATTTAAATTAATAATTTAAGATAATTATAATAAATAATTAGTTTGACTTAGATTCTATAGTTCATTTAAAGTTTAAGAACCGAATTGAATCATCATATAAACATCATCTAATTGATCGACTATTATATTCATGTCGTGTATATTTCATAATTTTTTTAATCAAAGTAGGTTTTTTTTAAAATATAAAAAATAAAAAGAAACTTTTTCAAAAATTTTAAAAATTCTTAAATTACAGAGAAGTTTCACTTTTTTTATTTAATATTATGAAAAGGTTCAAAAGAGGCAAAGCCTCAAATAAGTTTTCACTAAGAGGAAAAGAAAAGGTGGTGGTACCTCTTTGGTGTGATTGTTACCCCAATCCACAGCAAACTGAAGAGAAGTGCATTTCGTATTGTCTTTAATAGGCCAGTAATGCTTCAATGGAACCATTCCTCTAATATAGAAATCGTAATAAGGAGAAGTAACATAAAGGGTCATAGCATCACATGCTAAGATATACTTTTCGCTAACAGACCACGCCCATCCTTCTATGTATATCTTGTATCTGCAACGTGCGTGAAAAAGAAAAATAATAACATCAACCCATTTTGTACTTTTTCGTAATGTTTTTATAAAATTAAGTCGTTAAGGTAAGAGGTTTATTAGACCGTCATAAAATTAATTATAGATTGAATAAAATTGAAGAATTTAAAAAATGATCGAAAAAAATTATCCTTATTTATAAAAAATTTAAAGTTTAATTGAAAAAAGAAATTATTAAATGAAAATTAATTAATTTATTTTAATTTATAAAATAGATTATTTTACAAAAATTAACCAATTAATTAATAAACTGATCGATTTTAAATAATAAAAATTATTAAACCAAATAATTAAAAATCAAATAAAAATTGATCGGTTTAAAATTTTTACTGTTAAACTATTGGAATCAAACCAATTTTTAAAACATTGCTTCACAATAAGAACAATAAATATTTTGGTCAAACCTGTGGCTACATTGATCTTCTAATTTTGATTGTTTATATCCACTTGTGGATTCTCGTTCCCAATCCTGAAATTGAAAAGAAAAAGAATCAAACGGCATAAGCATAATTAAAGTAGAGTTTTCGATACCCTAAATGCAAGTGTCCACTCCACTCCACATATAAAGTTTTAAGAACCTGAACATAAAGGCGAGTGTTCCAATCATGTTTCTCGGAGACATTGCACTTGAGAAGCTCTTGTCTAGTCGGAGCTACATGTGGGTTGCCTCTCCAATAAGCATATGGAACCCTATCCTTCCATTTGATTCTCTTGTTTCCTTCTTTTATGTCCTTCATCACACCTTTCCATGGCTTTATGTTCGTCTCAGCCCTGCCATTTTGCACATTTGAAACCACAGGTTGGTTCCTTGTAGGCTAATTGATCATCAGGAGTTTTTAAAGTATTTTTTTATTCTTTTTACCAGCCCCAGAAAGACCAATCAGGGAACACAATGTCCAAGCTCCACTGATCGGAACAATATCGGAACAACGGCGGTGGCCTTGCTTTTGGACCCTGGAAGTCCTTTGACTGAACAACAGGCCTATCACCACAATCAAACATGAGTTCCAGATCTGGCACTCTTCCAGGATACAGCCTCAGTAGCTGCAAAACACCCCACAAAGTGAAAACATCTCTAGTTTGTATAGACTTCCTGTACTTCTTCACATACGCCTTGCCGTCCACGATCACCAACCTGAAATGAGCAGTCTTGCGAGCCCTTTCGAGCGTGTTTCTTGTGATTCCCGTCTCTTTCCAGGATTTCAGATCTTCGTGAATCCATCTGAAGTATGATGGGCATGTAACGTTTGATTGTTGTTGTAGGTTCTGTTTCGTCAGGTTTGAAATGGCACATAGGAGTTCATGTCCTTGTTTAACAGGTAAAAAAGTTCCAAAAACCGCCTGAAACACAGATGCGACATTAGCTTTAGCAATTCCGTAAACAAAATTCAAAGCTTAGAGAACATGATAAGAACAGGCAGGTTTATAACATCTCTCAAGACCTCCGTTTTATCCTAACAAATGGCAGAACTTTACATCGTTACTTAAGACCAGAGATTTCTGAAACTTACAGTTTCGAACCGACCTGAGTAGATCAAGACACCAAGGAAGACGAAGACCAAGAAGATGACCAATATTGTGATTGCTTGTGATACATGTACCCAAGTTATCTTCAGAAAATGTCTATGAAGCCATGACGACGATGAAGCATACCAGAAGCTGCACATATGTCTCCGCAGATTGTTCTTCAACATCTTAGCCTACTTGTCCAATAGGACCATCAAGCTCCAGAAAGTCTTCCGACCCTTTTTGCCTTTGCATCTGGTTATATAGAATCACACAAGACTCAAATCTTTATCAACCAAACAAGCGTGGCCGTCATTAGGTAGGCGCCATTCTAGTTACTGAGATCTATACCGTTTGAAAGCTTTCCAGATTCCACGTTCTTGTGCTTGCGGAGCATAATTTTATAAATATTTCTGTTGGAATCTGCGATTTGATGATTTGGATGGCCACTGGACAGAAAATTATATAAAGTATTTTTTTTTTAGAAAATGCAGAGCGTTTTGTTGTGTTGTATATGTGTAGGACCCAATTACGAATGATCTGTCATAAGACAGATGCAAACGAGAGGTGATGCACGCGCTGCAAAAAAATTGGTCATGCAATTTTGGAGTGCTTTGAGATCATAGGTTATCCTAGGTGGAAAGGACCACGAGGTCGCGGTCACATTGAGCCAGTCAACATCCTAGAGCAGGCCAACTAGGGAAGTGGGTGAGCATTAGGCGAGGCTTAAGCTTTTTGTGTCACGAGAGGAAAATTTGAGGAGCAACAGCAGCATTTCAGGTCTATAGAGTGAACAATTTCAGAAACATTTATCATCACTTATAGAACGTGATAACTTCGAGAAGTTTTTGGAAAGGATTATGAAAATCTTACATGGATATTAGACAGTGGGGCATCGAATGCTTGGATTTGATGTGTGATTTCAAAGAAGCAGCATCTCTACCAATAGTTTTGCCAATAGAGCGAAAGCGACTACGACAATGATTAGTAAGTCATATTAAGTAAAGATGTGACTTTGATTAATGTCCTTCATATGCCTAGTTTAAATTATAATTTGATTTCTATAAATCATTTGATTGCTGAGTTAAATTGTTAGATTTTATTTACCAATGAGCTTTGTGTGATACATGATCGATACTTAAAGGATGTCAATTGGAATGGGTGAGTTTCAAGGGGTGGTTAATTACTTAAAAGTCTACGAGGTTGCATTCGACTTTAAAGATAGAGAGAGTAGACTCCTTTATAGACATGTCAATGAGTCAGGTTGAGCCGGGCTGAGGAAAGTAACTCGGCCCATCAACAAGCTGACCGGCCTGTAAACGACATCGTTTCGGAAAAAATGGAAGGACTACAGCCAAATTAGGCCAGCCCGTGGCGTGGTCAACTCGGGTTGAGCCAGGCCGGGCTGGAATTATCACTCTTACCCTTCACAACCTAGTATTAACGTCTTGGACATAAGTCAAGTCAACACTTACCTTTTTCATTTATATTAGGAGGATAGATTTTAAGAATAAGAACATTTGTGAGGCTTGTTTTGGAGCCAAATAAACTCGTTCTCCTTTCTCATTGTATATTAACAATGTTACGTTATAAGTTGTTTTGATCTTATATACTATTCTTTATAGGGGCCTTATCGTAAGGTGTCATCTTATGGTGCATTATATTTTATTACTATTGTTGATGATCAGAGTCATGCAATTTGAGTTTATTTATTGAAAGAAAAAAGTGAGACTAGTCGACACAAAATAGATTTTTATGAATTAGTCGAAACTGAATTTGCAATGATTGTTAAGCACATATTGAGTGATAATAAGTTGGAGTTTGATTCGGTCTAAAGTGAGAATTCTATACGTAGAATAGTAATGTTCACAAAACTAGTTGTATGGATTACACCATAACAAAATAAGATTGTAGGACATAAACATAGGAATAATTTGGAGGCAGTAAGGATGTTGCAATTCTAAGCTACTTTACCTATTCGTTTTTATGCAAAAGTGTTTTGATTGCAGCTTATATGATAAATAAAATGTCGACTATTAAATTAAATAAACAATCACCACATGAGATTTTGCTTGGTGTGAGGTCGTCTTACAAACATATTAAAGTGTTTCGCTACCTGTGTTATACACATTGTAGCGCCCCCTTACCACAAGGTACACACCGGGACACCCAGAGGTCATTCCGGTATATATCTTACTATAAGGGTGAGCTACGTTCGATTGCTACATTCACTTCACAAGGCATCATATCCTTACTCACTTATAAAGCATTATAAGAAGATTACAATATTTTAAAACCAACTTTTTCCTCATTTCATTTCACAATATCGAAAGTCTACATTGTATCTCTCAACACTTACTACATGTACATCATCAAAACCTAGTACAAAAGTACTACATGAACGAGGAAAATATACAAAATCTATCTAATCTGTCCAAAAATCCCAGTTGACCGATCTTTGAGTCATGACTTCTCTTGCCAAATCACAATCTACACGGCTGATAGAGTCTCTCGGTAGATAGAGTCGTCTCTCAGTCCTGAAAAGACAACGTTGCAATTTTGATGAGTTTTGCGAACTCAATGAGGTAACCATCATCGATGGTTC
>JAOQMS010000004.1:2005551-2023804 GCA_027563885.1 Erythroxylum longipes | reverse complement strand
ATTTGCTACTTATGTGCATATATGAATGCATGAATATGTCAATGCAATATTATACACTCCTAACCCGAGCCAAATTATCAAATTACCCTTCCCATAGGTGAGGGGATGTTACAAAAGTTCTATACAAAAGGTTGAGCATGAAAAGGAGAAGTTAAACAAAAATAATCTATCTATACTCCGCAGGTATCAGCTGACCAGACCTTTGAGTCATTCTTGTTTCCAAAATTGATAGTACTAGACTTCTAGTTTGCCTTAAAAGCTAGGTCTCCCTCATACCTAAAAATTAATGTTGCAATTTTGGTGAGTTTGCGAACTCAGTGAGTGAACCATTATCGATGTGCTAACTCATGTCAAAATAAAAATATCCTAAGTAATAACCAAGTTCAGAATATACCTCATATCTCGACAATACATTATGAACTTCAAACATTGCATATATTCATTTCGGAATAATATTATCATTTATCTCAATCAGCCATATCATCAACATGTACACAAACATTACATATCTCTATATGAACACGAGATAGAAATATTTCACAATCTTTCACATATTTCGTGTAAAAATACATATATAAATGCAAATGCACATATGACTCCATTCATTTTTACTTTGTTATGACTGAGCGCCTATTTACTGTCCTGTATCTATTGTAGATATGGGCTTATTTCATTTACTGTGTCGTACCTATTGTGGATACCGGGCTCATTAATAACTGAGTTTGTGGTTCTTTGTGCACATTTATGAGCTTTAAGCTCTTTTTCAAACTGGTTACTCCAATCGCAATTCCTTTATCTGATCATACATAACAATGTGATGGATTGCACAAATTCATATAGTATGCTATCAATCACTTTCAGTCAATGTATGCAGTCATTCTTTATATTCATCATATCTTAATCCGACATTCAATATTTAGTTGAGTACACATATTTTTTATATTCACATACAATTTGAAAGCACTCCCAATACAATCTCGAGTATCAAACTCCTCAAACTATTAATGTCCGGAATTATCACAATCAAATCAATACCAGTTCAATAGCTGAAATCTAAACAAAAACATATTAATCCTAGTGAGAAAACATCTAGGTTAATTCACACTACGCTCCAGATAAGTTATTGCCTTGATGACCCGGTAATGTATAGATGCTGACATTCAACTTGTACTTCTTTAATCATGCAATACACACATATTGTACATATTACTAAGTTGATCAATCATATAAGTATTCAATCATGCACATATATTTATATGCCATGTTCAATGCATGCTCAACTGACTTTCCCAGGTATACATACTTAATCATGACTCTTAATCATTCAAACATCATAGCTTATATATAACTAGTTTGTAATTAGGTTTATACCTTAAGCATACTTGATTATTCTAAATTTATCAATCATACATTCACCAATCCTTTTCTAGTATTATATAATCACACAATATCCCAATTCTCGTTCATTCATTCCTAATGCATTATTCATATCCTTTGGGTCACATTTGTATTCATAAGAACACCATCATTCCTTTAACACTCATACATTCTAAATTTTAGAAACATTGATATCAAACAATCCATTACTTAAGTTAAAATATCAATTAACAATCTAAACTTATCAAACCTTTAGCCAGTTAATCAAGCATCAAACTAGGTTCATTTTAAGTCTCAATCAAGTCCAAATATACCAAAGTAAAGTAACTTATCTTCAGATTATTGAATAATCACACAAAACTAACTTTTCTTCACTTCAAGGCATCGTCCACGATCGTGTATGCCTTCCCACGATCATGGGATGAGTGAACGAAAAGTTCACCATCCATTTCCTTCAATTTCATTTCCAGCTTTTAACATCTTTATACCAAATTCTATACATCTTCTTAATAGGCCATTAGTTTTACCTTAATTATACTCCAATTCCTCATCAATTTCATCTCTTATTCCAGTCAAATGATTCAATTAGCAACTCATAAACCATTGTCTTTCATGCATCTAAACAAAACAGAAACTATCATTCACTATCATCCACGTAGTTCTAGTTCTTTCCCATTTCAAGAACAATACACTAGCAACTTTCTTTAGCATAAATTCATCTTGATTATAGTTCAAATCCCAATTTATTTCATTCATATAACAACCTATAATCCACATTTTTATACATTAAAAAAAACGTAAAAGTTTCTAAGTTCATCTAACATATTCCAGCACACTTCATCATTAACATCTTATACAATCTCTCCTAATTCAATTATCATAATCTGCTATTAAAACATTCCATAAAGATCATATTTCTACTTACTTGTTAAGCTCAAATTTCACCTCAATACCTCAGGTTAGTCTAGCCCTATAAGCTTGCCAGATTATCACAAATTGAAGGTGAAAACAAGTTGGTTTTCAGCTAAGACAAAAAACAATAAGAATTTGGTTCTTTAACTATCTTGTGAAAGGTTAAAAGTATGGATTTGGTGTAGCAAGTTAGCAAGGCTTAAACCAAATTATAGAGATATGGAAGAGAAGCAAATTTCGTTGGAGAAAGGAGAGGAAGATGGTGGATTTTTCCAATAAAAACTTTGCTCCATTAACTTGGTTCAACTAGGTGCAAGGTGTCACCATGCTTCCTTAACATGTGTCATTAGGCATGTAAGCCATGTATCTCCTCCATAAGCTGCAAAATGTCACCTAATTACTAGTCCACTTGTCACTCACTAATGTTGCAATTTGTTGACTAATTACCTGTGCCAAATGTCACCTAATTACTAGCTCACTTGTCACTTAATTATGCTGCCATTTGTCAACTATTTCATAGGCTTAGTCATCCTAATTTTTCATGTTTCAATTTGTCTTGCTACTTGGCATTTTTCCTAGTCCAATTATACATATTAATTCATCAATCTCCCAATGTAATTCCAAATTACTAATTATAATCCATCAAACCAAAATTCAAGACATAAATAATTCACAATTCACATCATGATCATTTTAAATCTCATACCCCGAAATATGTCAATTGAGTGCATATACTACCCTTGCAATGTGTACGAAATCATAATTCATATATGTATGGTAATGATATGTATGTGAATGAAATGCATTTCTTAAATTCTCAATGATATTAATAGTCGAGGGTTCTAACTCTTAATATGAAAAACGGGCTATTACATGTCTCATCTATCTTGCAATCACTTGACTTGATATTTTGTACGCGATCCAAGTGTTGTCGGTGCTTGCTTAGGCTTGATGTAAGTAGCATTTTGAAGTGGCTATGTGTTTTATGCATTATATTAAGAGGCAACCAAGTCAGGGCATTCTCCTTCTGGCGGATAGTGATTTAAAACTTTGGGCTTTTTGTGACTCAGATTAGGCGAGTTGTCATGTTTTATGTCATTTATTAATTAGCTATTTTGTGATGCTCGGTCAACCACCAATCTCATGGAAGACAAAGAACCAAAATATTGTGTCCAAATCATCAATGGAAGTCGAGTCTAGGGTAATGTCTATCGCTTCCAGTGAGATTGTATGATTGAAGTCTCTACTGACTTCTTTGGGTGAGGTGCATCATGAACCTATTACTCTTTTTGTGATAGTTAATTTGCAATCCATAGAGCGGCTAATCCATTTTTTCATAAATCCACTAAACATATAAAGATTGATTGTCACTATATTAGAGAGCATGTTAAAGCAGAAGCCATTGTTACATCACATGTGAAATCATAGTTTCAACCGACAGACATCTTCACCAAACCTCTCGAATGATTGCAATTGCAGTACTTGCTTATCAAATTAAGAGATCTAAGGTTTAAATAATTTAACAGATATTAGACCATCATAAAAATTGTATGCAGTAAAGATTAAATACAATTAAAAATTGAAATAAAATTAAAAAGGAAACTATCTTTAATCATCGAAGAAGAAATTGAAGTTTAATTGAAAAAGAAAATTGTTAAATGAAAATCAACATATTTATTTTAGTATATAAAAATTAATTAATTTAACAAAACTCATTAGTTAATTAATAAGTCAATTGAATTTTAATAACAAAGATTTTTAAGTTAAACTAAACTGAAAAATTAATTGATTTAAAATTTTTATAATTAAATCTATCGAACTTGTTTAAAATTTTAATCATTGTTTCTCGAGTCTCAACTTGTTTCACTAAAATATACCTAGGGATGACAATAAGACTGACCTGAGGCCTAAGCCTAATCCAACACTTTTTGCTTAGGCTCAACTGAATTTGAGACAACTAAGCTAGAGCTTGATTGGGCCCACTAACCTAATTTATTATTTTTTAAAAACTAAAAATAGAAAATGATATCGTAACCTCGAGTTGAGTCGAGCTTGAGCATTTCAAGCTTGGGTCTGACCTGAGGCTCATATTTTCAAAAAATTAAACCCAAAGTCCATCAGCTAAGACCTAGCTTGTTGATCTCAACCCCAGCTCAATTGTCATCCCTAACTATACCCTTTATCAAGAAAATTTCGAAGATTTGGTTCCAATTTTGATCATTGCTTCCCACATCTCAACTTGCTTAACTGACCTACACCCTTTGTCGAGAGAGTCTCGAAGAGCTGGAGGAATAGGAGGAAAATCGCATGGAGTGGTGTCTCCAGGAGACAAAACCATGGACTTGACCATGAACTTTCCGTGTGTGCCGTTTCTAGGAAAAGCCATTGTTTCTGAACATGGCTCTGCAGCTCTTGGAGGTATGGTCGGTTTGAATTTTCGTGTACTGGTTTAACAAATGGAACAGGTAATCATACACCAACCCCATCCTGTATGAAGTTACTTGCAGCCTTCCCTATGGCTTCCGCCTGATAAAGCCAAAAGTATGACATGTAAATTACAAGTTACACTCATACGTCCAAAACATTCGTATATCCTATGCCTCAGCGAGATTTCTAAAAGTTTTTAGGTTTAAGTTCTAATTATTTCATTTAAACCCACAAATTAATCACTTATCAAATTGTAGTTTCTAATTTTACTAACAACATTGATTCAATTATCAAATTATTATTTCTTAGGACCTTCTTAGGATTTGACAAACTATCACATCAATACCTTATTTTTTAAAACTATCAAATATCACTCCTATGGACCATTCCTCTTATGTAGAAATCATAATAACGAGGAGTGATAAAAAGGGTCATAGCATCACATGCTGAGATGTATTTCAGACTGACAGGCCCTGCACATCCTTCTATGTATATCTTATATCTGCAATTAAAATGAACTTGGACCAATAAACTAATCCTTCAGATCAAAATCCACTTGAAGTACAAAGTTATGTTAATGCCACATAAGGAACTAGCCATTGGCATGTCTAAAAATGTACACACCCATCACAAGAAAAAAGGATGATGCTGCTTTCTTGTGCACACCATTGTTGAGATGTTAAGATGCGGCAAATGGTACGCAAATGGTACTAAGGAGCTAACAATGGTCAATCCTTCTGTCAAACATCAGTCCTTAAAAGATGACAAGATTTGGTCTTCCACTCACGATTAAACATTTTGAACACCTCTTGAAGCCTGAAGGGAGCAAAGAATTTTAGTGTCAGTTACCTGAAAATTATGGTTTTCCCTTTAGTAATGATTAATATAACTACTCTAATAATGGCATAGGAGGTTAACCTAAGAAGGTTGCTCATGCAACCGGCATGTGAACGGCACAATGGTCAGGCAGCATAAACATTGAAATCGTAACCAAAAACAGGCCAAGTTGAAAGTAGGCACAAACCTCATTACCTAAAAGCGACTAAAAGGCCTCCAAGTCCATGGATTTCGATGGCCAATTGTTGAATGGCGGTCTGCTTTTAAATGTTCTAGCAGCTGAGTTATAAGCTTGAGCATTACTCTGCAAAGAAATGTATCAAGAGAAACTGGAAAAACAATAATTAAAAATGAACATACACCCAAATCAAGCATTTATTGAGGTCCGGCGTAAATTACACCAAATACCATTAAATAAGAAGCCTGAAGTCTTCAATCATGTATGTGAAACAAGATAATGCCCTATTAGGCTTCAACTGACAATTACTATAAGAAGCAAGAAAAGAGATGATACTATAATTATGCATTATATTACAAGAAACATAATGAGTTTATAAATTATGCCTTAAAACTCAATTTTGTAGAGCTTTCTGCAATTCAATCCGTCTATACATATATATATATATAAAGGAGAATTACATTCACCAAAATTTGACATGTGATAGATTCTGGTGAAAGTAACTTTAATTTAAAATTTTTATATAATATTAATTTTAAGACAATAAATATCTTTTTGCAAAATTATAATCAATTTAAAATATTGAAGATAATTAGTTATTAGTAAATTTTAATTCATTTGAAATATCTACTTATTAAATATCTATAATTATAAGGTTATATATTAGGTTCACATATATCAAAATATTCTTAATTCTCAATGTAATTATTTGGATATTTGTGTATAATAAATATCAAAGAATAAATTTCTATTTTAAAAAATCAAACTCAATTTATAGATATCAAAAATAATTAATTATTAGTAAATTTTATTATTTGAAACATATGCATATAAAACATCTACATTAATAAAGTTACACCAATACATTTAACAATTTTAAATATTTAAATAATGTAAAATATATGTATGTATGTATTAGACGTGACAGTAAATTCACATATATCAAAACATTATTAATTTTTAATTTACTATTATTAAAAACAAGCACGTATTAGTACATTATGATAAAAGAAATCATTATTTATTACAAGTTGACAGATGTTATAAAAATTTAAGTACGATAAAAAATTATTTTTAGTATATATTTATTAAAAAATATCATATTTCTTAAAAATAAATACTTATGATAGGATGATTATAGACATTCTCTCTATATATATATTGTGAAAAAGTGAATTTGATTACAAACTTGCAAAAGATTAAACTGTTGATTAAAACATAAAATAAAAGTTAAAAGTATTATATACTTATATTCATGACAATTACACATCATATAATTCATTATATTAATTTAAAATTAAAAACTTAATTTTAGTTACCAATACAAGCAGTGAATTCATAAAGGAATTCAAGTACCCAAAATAGTGTATGTTTCTAGGGGGGACAAAGAAACCACATGGACATGCACATTAAAGCAACTTAACTGACATGATTAAAACCAAAAATTAAAAGGACACTGATTCCATGTTAAGGGTTTGTATTCCAGGAATTATTGCAAATCATCAATTAATTACAAGAAAAAGGAGACAGGAAAAACAAGATGTAACCTTGAGGTCTCTATAAGTGATCTCTTTCGCCAATACTGTAGCTTGCAAATCAGGTTTTAATAGCAAGAAGATCTCTAGTAACCGCTTCCTAGAGATAAGAAAACAAATATGTTATATTCAAGGATACCAATTTCAAATAACTAAAATAATAGGACACCTTCAGCTCATGTTAATTTGGGTCTTACTTGCACAAGGATGATTCGGTAGATGGTGAAACTGCCCCTCTGGCAGACGTGCCTTGCTTTCTCCCAGTAGTACCAAGAACAACCTCATGCAACCCAGACTTATTCCAACATATTGAATATCTATGAGACAAAGCACATAGCTAGAGCTTACAAATAGCAGAAATAAGATCTTTTGCAACTATATCAGGATGGATTAAGTTGAAATACCCGCAAGTTAATGTGGCATAAGCAGTCTCAGCATGCTGAAACTCCACGGGTGGTACAGGAGCTGCAAAGAAATGTGGCTGCCAGTAGGCATTATAACGATACAGCCAAAATGATGCTGACTTTCTACAATTACTGAGAAACTAAGCATATTGCAGACCTCATTTGCTCGGAAAGGAGCCAAAAGATCATTTGCAAATGTTGACACGCGATCATACAAAGACTTTTTCAAGTGGTCCTCCAGACAAAAGCTTTCAGAAGTGTACAGGGATTGTCCAACACTAATTGAAGAGATGTAAACAGGAAGAAGGAAGTGGGAAAGCAAAGCACCTGAGGTAAGAACAACAAAGATATTGAAATACTGGTTATGATCATAGAAGTCAAGAGCACAGAAAATTTTTAAAATCAATCATACACCGTAAAAACTGTCTACCTTGAACTCCGAGAACGTTCCATCGAGCTATCTTGTCAGAGCAGCTAACTGACAATGTCGTGTCACCACGACCCGGCTTCCTCTGAACCATGCCACTGATCTTTGAACAATTAGCCGAAAGCGTATGCATCAAATTGCTAGCTTGAGTTCAAAAATCATAATGTAAGTTACCGTAGAACCTTATAAAGAAGTGGTCAAGGCATAGAAAGGAGGCCATTGATGTAACCTCAATGAGGAAAACCAATGTTATAGGTGGAGAAAATTGAAAGGAGTACCGCAAATTTTGTTGTCTAAAGTTGAACAGTCTTCTCCTTGGCTAACAAAAAAATTTCCCATTGGAGACCATGGTGAGCTAATAGAAGAATCCCCACCTGCAAGAAAAAACAACTACTCCAGAATGTCAAAACAAATACTTGTTAGAAAACAAAATCCAGAACAAGAAGAAAAGATCACTATGAATTACATGGCAACTGTGATATGTAGAGATGCAATTGTAAACCTTCCTTCAGTTTGAATCTCCCTTGACTAGACCCATCCATATCCAATTCAAAAACACAGTTTCTCAATTCTTCGTTTAACAAGTCACTCCCTTTCTTTAATATCCCATCAATCCGTTGTATCTCTGCGTAGAAGAACCTAATTTACACTTGCAAATTTACACAATCAATCAATTTACTTCTTCAACACCAAGAATTAATGATACAAACAGTCAACAGACCTCAAAAGAGCTCTTCGAGCGATAATTTCAGCATGCGAGTCGTTAACGAGATCACCACGCGCGCTCAATTGCGAACGTCCAATGCATTTGGTCCCCGTCCCCAAAGCAACAACTTCCAAATCTAACGCTCACGTAAAAACAGGGATTTTCATCAAATAGAAGAAAATATTTGGTTGTTTAGAAAGATGAAAACAACAATTGGGTGGGTTTGAGACCTTCAGATGTGGAGGAGGAGACGAGAAATGCCGCCAAGACAGTGACTTCGCGTCCCTGAGGCTTTCCTTTTTTGGGGAGTGACTTGTATACAGATATCACCTTCTCTGAGATCTTCTTTCCCCAATCTTTTCGATGTGCACTCCACCGATTTTCCGACTCAGATTCCATTTTTTTCGATTCAGTGTTCGTGTAATGATTTCCGATTGAAAACCGTTTTCTTCAGTCTTTTTGAGTCAAAACCAACCGTCGGCCGTCCCTTCGAGGATTGCAATTTCCCTCACTTTCCCGAGCGCCAAACAATCAATATCACGATGTGGCGTCGTTTCGAACGGTGACTTTTGTTTTTATTATTTATAAAAATATATTTTTAATCTTAACATTTTTATTGTAATATAATTAACTTTAAAATTGTAGAACGATCAATTTTTTAATATTTTTAAAAAGTTTTAAAATAAATTTTAATTAAAATTTTAATAAATTTAAAATTATGTATTTAAAGTCTTCCAATCTATATTTTTATTAAACTTAGCTCAGAATTATAAAAATTTTCTCTTAAAAATTTTATTTACCTAATACAATTAATTAAATTATTTAATTTCTAAAATTTTAGTCTTCCAATAATTACCAAAGCTTACTATATTTTCATAATAAATGGGTATAAAGTATAATTAACGAGGCTCCAGGCTTAGCCCAACCCAACTCGGCCAGGTCCGAAGTTAACGAGCTAAGCCCGAATTGACCAGGCCTCAAACATGACTCAGGTCTAAGCTACCTAGGTCCTGTCAAGCCCAAGGCCCAACAAGAAACAGGCAAAACAGTATCGTTTGTTATTTTAAAAAAAATTGTAGTTGGTCAGTCGGCCAGGCTTACTCCAGCCCGCCCTAAACTTGATTTCAAGTTAAACTCTAAAACAAAAGATACAATTACAAAATCTTGACAAATATAAAAAAACTCTTATATAATCTCTAGTTATTTAGAAGAAAGGATGATATTTTAGTTAAATTAAAAATAAAAATTAAGTAAATCAATTTTTAGATTTACAAAAATAAACAAATATAATCTTAATTCAAGTCAAACTAATATTATTTTAATCCAAAATTAATGAAAAAGTTAATATTATTTTAATTTGAAATATGTAATCCATGACTATATCACGCCTTTTAAGAGTGGTCGAATTGATAGAATGAGGGATATGAGGTTAAAAGGTCCTGTGTTCAAATCCTCTTATCTATACTCTCTCGATCGAGCTTGTCGTACAGGACTCGTCTAGTGCAGGGTACCCTTTGGTATGATTTATAGGCTATTGCGTCAATCTGAAGGTTTACCTAGTACGCATCCAAAGAATAACAACTATGGGATCCTCCGTTCAAAAAAAAAAAGCTATATCCCTTGGTTATTAGGTGAACACTTAAAGATAACAAAATTCATAAATATAACAAATAACGGTTCAAATTTTCCTTTTTATGATATTGTAGATTTTTTTTAATTTATTAAATGAAAAATAAAATGTTATTTTTATTTACAAAACAAATTGTTTAAAAAAGATAAGATAAGAAAAAATGAAGGAGACACCATACTTTACCTTTCATTATTGAATATTTTATTGTTTACATTAATTATATAATTAATAATATATTGTATTGTATTATAAGACTTCACCACATTATATTATGTATTGTATTACATTTCTTATACTTTTATTTATACATTTTTATTTATATTTTATATTATATATGAGTCTATCAATTCTCTACTAAGTAGAGGTAAAATTGTATATTATTTGACTTGTCAAAACCTGAGACTTTGGCGAGATTCTCATTGAATATTATTGTTATAATATATAATTAATAATAAATAAAAAAGATGTTTGATCTCTTAATTTAATTTATTAATTAATTAATTTAAATTCAAATTATAAATTTTAAGTTATAATTAATCAATACAAGTTTATTAAAATTGAATTTAAGTTTATTAAATTTAATATATTAATTTTGAATTAGAACAAATTTGAACTCCTTTATTATTTTTATTTCATTTTAACTTCTTTAATAGTTAAATAATTTATTTAAATTATATAATAAATATACATTTAAAAATAATATTAAAAAAGAACTAAAAAATCTTAGAAACTGGGCAAGTTAAATGACAGTACATCAAATCATTTTTTTCTATTATGGTATTCTAATTTTATTTTATTAAACTTTATTTATATTTTTATTTAAATTTTATATAAATATTTGGATAAAATTTAATCAAACATGAGATACAATTAAGTCAATCACAATGTCACGATCGCAACCCCAGTTATTTGGATTGTTCATCGCCACGTCACCAAAAAAACTCTACATGTTCTAGTTCTACCATGCATCCCCATTCCCCACCCATCAACGTGTACCATCATAGGATCACACGTCCTCGTAGCCAGCTTATCCGTGCAGGTCTAAAACCCCACCATAAGAGACAACACACCTTATACTTCCACGTGTTTTTAATAACCAAATATATAAAATAACACAAATCTGCTTGCAATGCGAAAAGACGATTTTGTACACATTCCTTGAACGACGTCGTAGTAAGCATGCCGAATTGCCGACAACGTTGCTTATTACGCGTAGTTCTTCTATGTCGGGATTTTACGATTACTTGTCGCATGTCGGCATATGAGCAAATTTACCATACAACAAGCTTCTCTCCTGGTCCCATGTTTCCATCCCCTGTCACCCTTCGATCTATCGGATGTTTAAAACGGACGGTTGACGTAATAGGTGTTTCCTCGAGATGATCAGAACCCGAGGTTCGATGAACAGTGTTATTAGGGAACAGGGGACCCACCTTGAAAGAGCACCGAAAGTCTCTTCGAAGTGGCTAAATTGAGCATTTAAGGTAGTACGAGAGCAAGAGTTGAGAGTTGAGACCAGTATTTAGTGTTATGCGAGTGAGAGAGAGATATCTATAGCTGAAAGTAATGGCGGAATTGGCAGAGAACAAGCCGGAAACTGAGACTGAGACTACGGTGGAACCTAAGAAGGATGTGACGGAGGAGAAAGCAATGGTTCCAGCTCCACCATCTTCAGAGGAATCCAAAGCTCTTGCTGTTGTAGAAAGTAGAGCTCTTTCTTTATATATATATATATGTATACATCTTCTACATAGTGAATTGTCCTTATGTGTATTGTATGTGCTTGGTTAAGGTGAGATAGCTTTTGGATGGGAAGTGAAAAGTATGCGATTTACTCTGCTTTAACCAAAGCTGAGGGTGTGAAAGATTCCAGCTTTTCTTCTGGGTTTGTCTTATTTGTTTGTTTTGTTGTACTTGCCTCAGATTTCTTTTTGCGGGTATTTCTGCTTATCGTTCTTTCTCTGTGTCCTTGGTCTGGGATTCTGGGAAAGTTTATTGTCTTCTGCTCGTTTTCAAAGTTTTCTGATTGCTATATTGTACAGATGGTACTCAAAAAGACAACTTTCGATACCGTTACGACCAATTCTGAGTATATACGTACAGTTTGCGTGAACTTTTCATCCAAAAGTTTGGCAATAATTCATATTGGTGCTCTCTCTCTTCTTGTTTTTTATACTAAATGGTCATGGTCATCTTTGCCTCTTCATACTTTTTTCTCAAAAGAGTCATTTCTTGGTATTACATCGCTGAGCGAGGCTGTGCTGGCTATTACCAAATCTGAAACGTTACTGTTACTTGAGATTGTGGGGTAGCGTGATATGATGGGATTTGAAGAGACTTCATTATCTGGTTGCAGTTTTGCCTACGTGGTGGAACTGTATCTGTAGGGCCCAAATGCATTCATTTCCATAGTTGAATAAGATCCTGACAGCTCCACAAGAGGTTGAATAATGGTTGCTTTACCGAAGGCCAACTGTCATGGGATCCCCGTAAGAGGGACCTCACTTCATCTTTTTTTGGCCTTCAATAATTGAAGCTGTAAAGAAGAGGAAATATAGCAGTGTCTTACGTGAAATGTGGCGTTGTTGACTGAGACTGGATGGCGAACTCTTTTGTCAATCCATGTTGATATTGGAACAAAACAGAAGAATCTACTCAGCAAGATCGCAGAGAATTGAAGTTTTTATTCTGTATATACTCATTAGAATTAAAACAATTTGGTTGAAGTGGAAATCATTCTTTTCTAGTTATGACATAACCAATAAGGTGATTGAGTTTCTTGTTTTATCAGAGCCTCCGGAACCTGCTGCTCCAAAGAAGATTTCAGGAGGTTCTCTTGACAGAGGTAAGTGCTTAAGATACTCCACTGTTCCATTTCTATGTTCATTTCACAGTAGTTTTGGTAAATAATGTAGAATTGGAGAACAACTTATGATTGGATTCATCAATTACTTCTTGTGTATAATCATTTACAAGACTTAGCTTTTGCTATAATGTGGCCCTTAAGATGACATAAACACGGTTTCTCTGCATATGACAACGGAGATTTTCGTTTTCTATGACTAATTTATGCCCAATACTTTGTTGTTCAGATATTGCTCTTGCAGAGGTTGAGAAAGAGAAGAGGAATTCCTTCGTCAAGGCATGGGAAGAAAGCGAGAAAAGTAAAGCAGAGAACAAGTAAGCTGTCTCTAATATTCCAAAAACTTGCACTAAAAGGAAGCTTAATAGTCAAGATATATTGAGTTTGATCAAACTTTGACACTTCACTTTAACCGGTTCCAGTTGATGTTACTCATCAGCATCAATTTTTCTTCTTTCTTCTGAAAGTTACCTTCAAGTTTTTGTTATATACTTTAAAAGAACCAAAAAGTTTGATATCTACCTAGTAGTTTTTAGTCACTATTTGTTGAAAACTTAATTTCCACTCAGTTTCTGAGGATGTTGATCTTGAAACTTCTATCCTGGTATTGTTGAGCAGGGCTCAGAAAAAGATCTCAGAAGTTGCTGCATGGGAGAACAGCAAGAAGGCAGCTCTAGAAGCCAAACTGAGAAAGATTGAGGTTCTAATTCAAAGACTTCCTGTTCTTACCCATTAACATGTCTTACAAGTATTAAACAGTGGCATGTTCCTTGTTCTGCTCCGGATTTTCAATACGTTTTTACCTCTTATTTGCGTAGGTTTAAGCACTGACAAATTCAAGAAATGACAGGAACAATTGGAGAAGAAAAAAGCAGAATATGGGGAGAAAACTAAGAACAAGATAGCTTTAATACATAAAGAAGCTGAAGAAAAGAGGGCAGTGGTTGAAGCCAGACATGGAGAAGAAGTTCTGAAGGCAGAGGAAATGGCTGCAAAATTCCGAGCTACCGGACAAACTCCGAAGAAGTGGATTGGCTGCTTCTGATGATGCAAACCTGGTCTTAAAATGAGTAAATAGATGTACTGTTTTCATTGTTTGTTTAACTCTCCCCTTTCATACTTTCCACCTTGTTTATTATGTCTACTTGCTGGAGAAGCAAATTTTCATTAATGAATCATATTGTGCTGTGTGTATGTATAGAAATGGACAATATTTCATCTGTGAGAAATGTGTGAATTCATTCTGATAGTTGTATGAAATCTTGTTAGAGAATTGTTGGGAGTATCTGGATGACCTCTCTTTAATACATCATGTAACCAAATCATGTCTCATATCAGTTTACTGGAAATCCTGAAAATCTTAAATAAACTGTGCCATATTTCCACAATATGATCCTGAACCAGTTCCTTCGATTATCAAGTTTTTAAAACATGGCCATCCAAAGGAAATAACAGTAAAATTGGGGCAAGAAGCAGAAATCTGATGAATTGAATAGCATCAGAAAGTTCGAAATATTACATAGCATATCTGATGATTCTGAAAGTTCTAGTTGGGGGAAATACCCTTCCTATATAATTGCCATGGCTCAAGTAAATAAAACCATGAGCTTTAAGTAGGCCAAAAAGATCCACAAAGAGCCATGAGCTTTCCTTCTTTTTACACAGGTTTAAAAGCTCGTAGTTCCTGAAATATAGCCGGAAAACTAACCAACAGAAGCCTGACGATATGGATTAGCTTTCCTGAATGCTTCACAGTGGACAGACGAAGGAGGTTCTGGTTGACATTGCAGAAGAAGTGATACAATCATCCATACTTTCTTCCAAGAAACTCATATCATCGTTAACAGGGAAATCCAACAAAAGCTGTAAAGTGTTGTCCGTCGAATCCTCCAAATCAGAAGAGCTTGATGAAGAGCCACCCATCGCATGTAGAGCATGAAGTTTGCAGCTTTTGCACTGAGTTTCATCGTTTTGATTGTTTTCTGTACCAGAAGACCCTGCCAAGTGAGGACTAACATCTAAAGTGATGACTGAAAATGATCCACATTTGGTGGTGGATGAAGAAGCCTGAGAGATTGGGCTTTGGCAGACAGGTTTCCTATCCTTGTTCAATTTCCTGAATGCTTCTCCAACTTGTGAGTTCCACATGCGTAGGAAATGATCAGAATCAGTTTTCCCAGATGTGTGGACGAATGAGGATTCCCTGGAAAGTCGTGCTTCAGCTTCAAGGCGAGCGCTTTCCCACTGAGCCAAATGGCGAGTGGTGGGAGATGCAGGTCCCTTTATGGCTATTCCACAAGAGGCTGAGGCTAAGGGCTTATGAGTTTGAGGGTCTAGCCCCTTACAAAGAAGGCGCTTCTTCAAGTGGGTGTTCCATAAGTTCTTGATCTCATTATCTGTTCTTCCAGGTAGTTGAGAGGCAATGGTTGCCCACCTGTAAATCAAGGTAGGAACTCTGATAAGATTTCCAGATTCACTTGACAAAAGTTGTTCCAGCTAGAAACAAGATAATGCACAATTTCTCAATAACAACATCAATATACGCGATTTAGCTGAATCTGTAAAAGTCTTTAATCCATGCAAGTCACTAACTTGTTTTGAGCCTGCTCATCTTTTCTCACACCAGCTCTATCCAAATTCTTAAGAAGTAAAACAAAAAGGAAATACCTGTTTCCTAGAATACCATGAAGCTGAATTACAAGCTTCTCTTCCTCAAGTGTGAATGGACCTCGTTTGATGTCTGGCCTGAGATAGTTCGTCCACCTTAGTCTGCAACTCTTTCCACAGCGAAGAAGACCTGTTCAAACAGGTAAAAATCAGTCAATAATTGATACATTGACGTTCCTTGAAGCAAGAATGACATCTTTAAACAAGAAATAGCTTTCAATGAAAGCTTGGAAATCCTCACAAAACCAATAATGAAGGCGATTATCATGAAGGAGAAATATAACTAAAGAATAATTTCTTTTTCAGGAGTGAGTAGTAACAGTTCTCAGGTAGGAAATGGAATACACAGTAATTGACGGGGAAGTGGAGAGACAGCTGTGCAGAATGCGAGCTTAAACGAGTTAAACAGGAAATTTTTGGTCTAATTCCAACCAATTCTCTCCTGGGTCCCAATCAAAATGCAAAACAAGTTCGCAAAAATTATCACTTTTAAGCTACATTTGCTTCCCAAATGCTTAAACCATCTATCTACCTACCTGCAAGCTTGGGAAGAGAGCGCCAGCTTCCATGGCCATGCTTCTTTATGTAACTAACAAGAACTTCATCCTCTTCAGGTGTCCATGGACCTTTCTTCAACCCCTTCTTATCACAACATGGTGTCCTTCCCATTTACTTTTCAACTTCAACGAAATTTCAAAACCACCAAGCGAAACTCTTTACTGTGAAAGAAAAAAGCTAAGCATTAGAAAAAAAGTGCACACGCATTATTAAACACAGGTGACAGAAGCCGTAAAGAGAGAGCCAGGATAGACGAGTGTGACATGGATCCAGAGAGAGATAGAGAGCTTTAAATGCGAAGTTTGTTCTTATCTAGGGAAATCGAAAGTGGGCATTTAATAAGGATCTGGAAGAATGGACGATCAGCGAGTTTCAAGCTGGCGTAAAGAGCAATAAATTTGCGTATGAACGAGACTAGACTAAAACACACGCCCAATCTATGCATGACAAGTGAGATCACAGAGCCTCAAAGACCTTGTAGAAACAGTGAAAAGAGTTAATGAGATGGGGTTTCCTGTTTTGACGGATTTCGCTGTACAGAACTGGCAAGAGAGTGACAGAGACAGAGACAAGAGGAAGGAAGAGAGTAATAATGCAATGAAGAATTGAAGACGAAAGTGAAATGCATTAAAGGCGGATTCTTTGTGGACTAGACACAGAAATTTTACAAGATGAAGAGACTAGACACAGAAATTTTACAAGATGAAGAGTTAATAATGGCAGGCTAGGTCGACTTTGACAGTGACCATCAAATTACCCACCTTCTTCAACCAGTCCTTCCTTGGTTCACTTGCCCGCCTTACAGTAACAGGACAAGAGAAACTTCCAAGCTCTGTCTCAAAAAAAAACAAATGTAGAGAAACTAGAGAAAAGAAAAGGAAAAGATAAAAGGGTATTGCCTCTCGCTCTTAATTTATATGATAAGGAATTCGAATGTGTCGAGTGAGCTTGTCAGTTTGTTTGGTGATAAAGAAAGCAGTAGAAAAGAATTAGGGTGGAGGAAATATGAGAAATGGCTTCGGTACCATAAATGCAGTCGGTGAGTGTTCAGAGAGATGGCAGCGGTTTATACTTTGAAATTAACAAAATAAGAGATTTAAAAGTTAAAATTGTAACTATAACTATAAAATTAACTAAAAATTTTATAAACTTTAAAATATAATTAAAAGAAATTATTTAAATGTAAAAAAAAATAAAGTTTAATTTATAAAAAGTTTTAAACAAAAATTAATTAATTAATTGTAATTTATAATAACTTATTAATTCATAAAAATTGATATATTAATTAATGAACTAATCAATTAAAATAAAAGGTTAAAATTTAATCGAATGAGTTGAATTTTTCAATTATTGATTTATATGCGATCTTCAATGTTATAAACTTACACGAGTTGTAAAATATTGAAATTAATTAAATTTATTTAAATTTTAAGTTTAGTTTAAATTTAATTGGGCTTAACTTTAATTAGAGTAACTCCAACCTTCCCCCAATCCTCCATTTTGGAGGAGAGCTATTGTGTTCCTCCAAATTTGGTGGAACACAGTAACTCTTCTATCATTGTTTCTCTTTTTTTCTTTTTCCTTTCTTTTGGAGGAACACAGTAGCTCCTCTATCACTGTTTCTCTTTTTTTTTCCTTTCTTTTTCATTAATTCATTTTTTAATTTTTCATTCTTTATTTTTTATTTAAATAATATTTCAATATTTTCATTATATATTTATTTAAATAATTA
>JAOQMS010000004.1:1979875-1998504 GCA_027563885.1 Erythroxylum longipes | reverse complement strand
TAATAAAACAATAAAACTTTTATTAAAATTTTAATTATTTTAAACTAGAAAATATATTTAAAAATTGTATAAATAATAATATTATTTTTATTTAATAATATATTGTATATAATTAATAATAAAATAATAAAACTTTTATTAAAATTTTAATTATTTTAAAATAGAAAATATAAAAAATTATTTGTTACAATTGCGAGTGATTTTTTAGTTGGACATGATTTCTGTTTTAAAATCATAGCATTAAACCTCTTGCAACAACTATTTTAATATCAGGATTATAATAGTTATTTATTATACATTTTATTCCATTACATTCATCTTCTAAATAATGTTTCACTATATTATATTATGATAGGATGAAAATCAATTAACATGCCTGGTTGTATGTTAGATTACTGTTACTCGAGATAATTAAATTTTCTCGATTCAAAAAAAAAAAAAAGGAAACTTATGAATAGGTGCGAAAAATGAGTGCATGCCTGAAAAAGACGGACCAATTTAGTTTGGGCCATGTATCACGCGGGCTTGTTGTGAAGATAGTATCGTCACTTCACAATCTAGAAGTGACTGACAGGTCAATCACGAAATCTACTCATGGTAACTGTTGTTCTCGATGTCAGTGTAACCCACTACTTGGTGATAACTAAACTTTGTCCCTGACTACGATCATCACTGTTATGCTCTCGGTGATCGGAATTCGCGGGAACTGAGGTTGTCTCAGTCGATGGACGGTCAAGATTTGGATGAAATCCACGACTGCGTGATCAAACCGGTTAGCTTTTGAGCTCTTATTTTCTCATTAAATCGTTAGGAGCTAATGAGGTTATGTTTGGATTGCAAGAAACAGAGAGTGAATCCAAGACGGAGAAGGAATAAGGTGTACATAGGATGTGGTGCTGGGTTTGGAGGAGACAGGCCAATGGCGGCGCTCAAGTTGCTACAGAGAGTCAAACAACTTGACTACTTAGTCCTAGAATGCTTAGCGGAGCGCACTCTCGTTGATCGTTATCAGGCAATGCTCTCCGGCGGCGTGGGTTATGATATTCGCAGTAATTTTCCGTTCCATGAAGTGTTAAGTATATCTTTGGCCTGTTCATATTGAAGTTCATTTTGCTCTTTGTTGATCCTTTTTGGGTAGTATCAGAGTGGATGCATTTGCTCTTACGTTTGGCTGCGGAAAGAGGGACTCGCATAATAACCAACATGGGTGCAAGTAAGAATATTAAACAATCTGGTTTTTTTAGACATTGATGTGATTGCTTCTTCCGTGTTCTTGATGACGGAGTTCCTTGTTCCTTCTTGGTTATGTGGTTAGTGGATGCTGTTGGTGCGCAGGAGAGGGTTTTGGAGATAGCTAGCAGTTTGGGTCTTAGTGTTTCAGTTGCTGTAGCTCATGAGGTTCCTTCATGGAAATCAGGTAGAACCATAGTTTTATTTTCAGTAGAAAGCTTGATTCTCTAATGTTTCTGAATTATGTGACTGAGGATGTGTATATTTTGTTGATATCCAGGTTCAGAATCCTCACCATATCTGATGGAAGGTGTAAGAATCTGATACTCCTGTTAACACATGCTTTTGTCTTCTGTCATCTTCTTGAGGTTAATGTATATTAGTTTGAATCAACAAAGGGCATAAGCACATATCTGGGAGCAGCTCCCATTGTCCACTGTCTGGAAAAGTATCAAGCTGATGTTATAATCACTTCCCGGGTTGCTGATGCCGCTTTGTTCTTGGCTCCGATGGTATGATAGCTTATTATTTTGCGATCAATTTCATCAATTGTTTGCCTCTTTCGGGGCTTAATAATGTTTGTTCTTCTGTCTTGTCATGTTAATTTGTTGATCAAGCTTTTACGCTCTCATAGTACCAAATATTGCAGCAGAACTCCTTGCAAAAGCTCCTGCAGATAGTGTTATGGATCCTTGTGTTTAACTCTCTCCAGAGAGTAATCTCACTGACTGCTCTGTGATGATTAGGTATATGAACTAGGCTGGAATTGGAATGATGTGAAGGAGCTAGCTCAAGGCTGTCTTGCAGGCCACCTACTTGAGTGTGGTTGTCAACTGACCGGGGGATACTTCATGCACCCTGGTTAGTTGTTTTTCTTTCCTTGGCTTAAATTTCTGCAAGAAATTCATTATCATGCAATCGTGGTATTCGTTTAAAGTTTTAGACACGCAAGACCTGACGTTCTACATCGTCTTTAGGGCAGGTGACAAGTACCGGGATTTTTCGTTTCAATCGCTCCTGGATCTATCACTTCCTTATGCAGAAATAGGTTTTGATGGAGAAGTAGTTGTAGCAAAAGCAGAAGGTAGTGGTGGCATGTTGAATTTCAGTACTTGCGCCCAACAGCTTCTGTATGAGATAGGTGATCCATGTGCTTATATAACCCCTGATTTGGTAAGTTAGATGGAAATGATCAAGGGTTTGAAATAGATTGTTCTATAAAAGGGTTGAAAATTTGTACTAAAATACAGGTGATTGATGTCCAAGATGTAACATTTCACCCATTGTCAAGCTGCAAAGTTCTCTGTGGTAGAGCAAAACCATCTACCAGACCAATACCTGATAAACTCTTACAATTGTCACCGAAGGTATGTTCTCTGCACCACAGAATTTAGGCGAGGCATGAATGGATTTAATCAAGGAAATTGGGAAGATCAGTTATTTCTTTTCTAATTGCTCGATATACGTGTGTTTGTATGGGATCTAACTATGTTATTACATCATGAACTCCTAGTATCTAGCTCTTTCCCCTCTCCCTCTCTCCCTTGCTGAGTAAAATGAAGTTATATTGCAACCCAGCTCACATGTCCTGGCAATGCTCATCCAGTACTTTTGTTTGCATCACTCTTCCTGATTGTCTTCTTCTAATTTTTCATTTTTCAGGACTGTGGATGGAAAGGATGGGGAGAGATATCCTATGGAGGGCGCACCTGTGTGAAGCGAGCTGAAGCTGCTGAGTTTCTTGTGAGGCCATTGTTTTCTTTCCCTGATTCTTTCTTCTGAAATAGTGTGAATTAACAGTCTGTTCATATTTTATCAGGTAAGGTCATGGATGGAAGAAGTGTGTCCTGACAGTAGTAGTAAAGTAGTTTCATACGTCATTGGCCTCGATAGTGTGAAATCCACAAGCAAAACTTCGGCAGGGGACGCTGTAGAAGATATAAGGTTACGCATGGATGGATTGTTCGAGCTGGAGGAGCAAGCAATTCAATTTACAAGAGAGTTTACAGCTTTGTATACAAATGGACCAGCTGGTGGTGGTGGTATCAGGTGGATTACTTCCCAGCTCTGCAGCTTCTTCTTCTTTACTTACAACTTGAACCTTATTCTTGCTTGCCTCTTATTAGGAATTACAATTAGCCGGATCAGGCTCAGGCTCTCTAAGGCCCGAGTCTGATCCTGTTCAGGTTTTGAGCATAATCGAAAAGTTCAAGCCTGTTTGCTTGATTGAATTTAAACTTTTTTTTATCCTGACCCGATCAAAACTACTCTGAACAATGAACTCATTGAAGTCGAAGAAACAAAATAACTAGGACTGACTACATACATGAAATATTTTGGACCAGATTCAGGCTTAATCTAAGTCCAAGTCAGCTTAGATCGGACCATTTCAGGTTTAAACCTTTTTGCCATCCCTACTCATTATGCCATCCTAATTACTTTCTCTTCTTATTTTCATGCGAAGCACTGGACACAAGAAAGAGATAGTCCTGGAAAAACAGTTGGTACTCTCTTATCCGTCTCTATCTAGCTCAATAGGATATATAATATTCTTATGGATAATGAGACACTCATTTGCTCATATTTAGGTCGATCGCAAGCATATTTTCTGGAGGACTGCCATCAAGTGTACTGGCCCTGGAGCTGCATCAAAACCCTCCTGTAGTTCCTTTGAACCTCCATTGCCGTCACTTGAAAAAGCTGACACTCTGACAGATTTATATGTAGAATGCTCCTCGCAAGCAGCCAACACCATTCCTGCACCATCAGGCAGGAAGATTCCGCTTTATGAAGTAGCACACAGTAGGGTGGGGGACAAAGGAAATGACATGAACTTCTCAATCATCCCACATCATCCTCCAGATATCCAGAGATTTGAGTTGATTGTAACAGAGGAATGGGTGAAGGAAGTTGTCTCGGTTCTTCTGAACAACTCTTCCTTCGCAAACACCTTAGACTCAGAAGCCATCCTGCAGAGACACAGATGGGTAGATGAAAATGTTAAGGTGGAGATTTACCGAGTCAAGGGTATCCATTCCTTGAACGTTGTTGTCCGGAATATTTTGGACGGCGGCGTCAATTGCTCTCGGAGGATTGATCGTCATGGAAAGACAATCTCAGACCTTATACTGTGTCAAAAAGTTGTGTTGCCACCATGATTGCTTGCAATTAATGATGACAATAAGCTGGAGTAAGTTCAGATCGCCTCTAGAGTTCGGTCGAGGTCGGACTAGGACAAAAGCAACATCATTTTATCAAATTGATATGGGTCATTCGAGCGATGTCTAGCTATTTAAATCCGAGTATGATATAATTTGTCATCCTTAATTTCGCCTACCCTTGTGAAGTGTTTCTCTCTTATAAAAACGATTAGTACTTAATTAGAATTATAATAAGTAATAATTAAAAAACTCAGTTATAGTTGAAATCTCGCACCACCGACAGGTTGAAGGATTTGATGATAAAGATATGCAAATGTGACAGAAAGATATTATAAAAATTATATATAGGTGTCAAAAAAATATTATAATATTCAGTAAAAATTTTATTAATAATAATAATAATAAAATAAAATGAAAACACTAACAGCTTATCAATTCGATGCCGACAAGGTGTATATATCAAAGGAATTACATACAAATCAATCCTTTCAAACAATCAAATCGATGCATTCTATCTGACAATCATAAAGATGTATTCAAGAATTAAGCAGCGGTAGTCAAAACGTACATAACAAGAAAGATTAAATAACTAGACGATGATAGAAAGACTATTCTTAGAGCCTTTACAAACACATAACCTGATACTGGCAAGAAATTAGAATCAAAGTCGAGCTCATTGATAGATCTCAGAAAACTCCACTTCACCAACAAGATAATATGTGAAGGAAAACAATAGTATAAAATACTAGGCGTTGTCAACTTCTTATTCCAAAGTATGACTTCACAGAGTTTGAAATACTAACGAGTGGAGATTTTCATGAAGAAAGAAGAAAAATGAGAAGAAAGAGAAAACAGTAACTTTCATGAAGTAGAGAATTGGAAGATGACCTTGACAGGCCTATGAAGATTGTAACTTTTCTTTTCCAGAACAAAAAATTGCAACTTCTAAAATGCCAAAAAAAAAAACTCGACAGGAAACAACAACCCAAATCCACAACCTACAATAACCTCACTATGCAATGCAACAAACGGAAGAGGGAGGCCATACAATATATAACTAGATACATTACCTTTAGATATCTTAAGAACAAACCAAACTCACCCAAATAAAACACAAAGTGATCAAAACAAAGTAAACCCAAGAGGCAAATCCAACAAAAGAAACAATCTCTTGACCACAAAATCACAATGCAGATATGGAACAAGCACAAAAAACCTCGAAAGCAAAAGCTATTAAAACTTTTTCTTCATTATACGATTATCTAAGATCTTAAACATATATAATTCTCACATATAAATTATCATACCTTGATCTATAAATTCGATTAATGATGATTCTCTTTCATATTTCCACTCTTTTTCCTCTCTTTGTCATTTCTATTCTTTCTTATCGACAGAAGTAACTTAGTAGGCAAGAATAGGACCAAAAAAGGCAACGTTTATAAGTGATTTTTGAGAAGACCACCTCTTAACTACCACACCCATCATGTCGGTGTTAAGCTTTATAAACATTTATTATATGAGACATTAATAATTGAATATTCTCCCACTTGGCTAGTGTAACAATGTCATCTGCATGAGTCATTTAAATTTCATGCGCATTCAATACATTAGTCATCATAATCAAGAATTAGAACTAACGTGAGTCATGACAGTTGTATGTGATTTAAACAACATATTCCCTTTCATGTACTGCAAAGTTAGTCTTCTCCATGAAATGATCTATAAATGGGAAACACAAAATTGATCAGAAACAAATTCAATAATGAGCTCAGAATGTCAATTACATTAAAACATAAACATCATCATAATATGCATTAATGCCTACTCAACAATAATGCCCATACTGTAAATATGCCCCATAAATATTTTGGGCAGTAATCCCTTAGTCAAAGGGTCAGCAATCATAAGATTAGTGCTAATGTGCTCAATTGACACTCTATATTTCTAAACCTCTTCTTTAATGGAAAAGTATTTCAATTCCATATGTTTAGCACCTTTGGAATGCTTGTCGTTTTAGAAAAGAAAACTGTTACGGATTATTACAATAAATTTTTAGCAGCCTAGCAATACTGTCGACTATTTCAAGTCCTAAAATAAAGTTTCGCAACCACTTAGCCTAAACCATAGCCTCAAAGCACACCACAAATTCAACTTTTATGGTGGATGCAGCAGTTATTGACTACTTCGTACTCTTCCATGATATTACTCCTCCGACTAAAAGATATACATAGCCAAATGTAGATTTTCTAGTATCCACACAACCAGTAAAATCTGAATCTGAATATCCAATTATTTCAAGATGATCGAACCTCTTATAAGTAAGCATGTGATTTTTTTCCCTTACAAATATCTTAAAACTTTCTTTGCAGCTTTCCAATGATCCAATCCTGGGTTGCTTTTGTATCTACCAAGCATACCAACTGCAAAGCTAATTTTCGGCTTGTACACGTTTGAGTATACATCAAACTCCCAATAACAGATGCATAAGGAATTCCTTTCATCTGTTTCTGTTTCATATCATTCTTTGAACATTGCATGAGACTAAATTTGTCTCATTTTTGAATTGGAACTGGAGACGATGAACATTTATCCATTCTGAATCTCTCTAAAACTTTATTAATATATGCTTTCTGAGACAAACCTAATAGTCTTTGCGATCTATTCCAAAATATTTATATTTCGATAACATAGTTTGCCTCTCACATATCTTTCAAAGTTGTTAGAGAGAAACTGCTTAGTCTCACTTAATAGACCAATATTATTAGTTATGAGCAAGATGTCATTAACATATATAATCAAAAAGATAAACTTACTCCCACTGACTTTCAGATATATACACCGATCAACAATGTTTTCTTTAAAACCAAAGGAAACAATAGTATCATTGAACTTAAGATACCACTGGCGGGAAGCTTGCTTGAGTCCATATATTGACTTTTTCAGTTTACACACCATATGTTCTTTTCCCTTCAACTGAAAAACCCATTGGTTGATCCATATATACATTTTCCTCCAAATTCCCATTTAGAAAGACAGTTTTCTCATTCATCTGATGTAGCTCTAAATCATAATAAGGCACTAGTGCCATGATAATTTTGAGAGAATCTTTTTTGGAAACTGGTGAGAATGTTTTCTTATAGTCAATGCCATCTTTTTGAGTAAAACCCTTAGTAACAAGTCTAGCCTTGTAACGTTTAAGGTTGCTATGAGAGTCACACTTTGTCTAAAAAAATCCATTTACATCCAACTCTCTTGCATCCTTCAGGTAATTCTACAAGGTCGCAAACACCATTACATTCCATTGATTTAAGCTTATCTTTCATTGCATCTAACCATTTATTAGCATTAGCACTATTAATGGCTTGTGAAAATGAAATTGGATCATCATTAATTCCTAAGTCATCTTCCAACTCTTGTAGAAAAACCACATAGTCATTTGGAATAGCATATCTCCTTTCTCTTTGGGATCTTCTTAATGCTATTTCCTATAGTTCTTCTATTGTAGGTTCATGTTGAATGTCAGAAGTATGTATTTGTTGCTCTTCAACAATTTGAGGAACAACAATTTGAGTAGGGGAAACACAAGTCAAAGGGACTTGTATTCTAACTTCCTTAATTTCCACATTTCATGAAACGTCACTCCCACTTGTTTCACCATTTTTAATGAATCTAGCATTTCCAGTTTCAACAATTCTTGTACTATGGTTAGGACAATAAAATATATATCCTTTAGATTTTTCTGGATAACCAATGAAATATTCACTGATTGTTCTTGCATCCAGTTTCTTTTCTTGTAGATTATAAATCCTTATTTATGTCTGGCAACTCCAGACATGCAGGTGCCTTAAATTAGGTTTCCTAACAGTCCACAGTTCAAAAGGTGTCTTTGGAACTGCCTTACTAAGAACCTTATTTAACAAATACATGGCAGTTTTTAAGGCATACATCCATAATGATAAGGGTAAAGTTGCATTACTTAACATACTTCTAACCATGTCCATTAAGGTTCGATTACGCCTTTCTGATACACCATTTTATTGTGGTGTACTTGGCATTGTATATTGAGTACATATGTTATGCTTTTCTAGGAATTTAGCAATTTTTACTTTTCTATTTAGTTGCCTTTCAACTTCAGTTATATAAACTTCTAAGGCATTCACTATTTGAGATTTCTCATTCAGTAAATAGACATATCCGTAACGTGAATAATCATCAATAAAGGTGATAAAATATTTTTCTTTATCGAAAGAATTAATATCAAAAGGTCCAAATATATTGGTGTGTATAATTTCAAGAAGCTGAGTGCTTCTCGTAGCACCTTTCTTTGTGCGTTTTGTTTGCTTTCCCTTAATACAATCCACACAAATATTAACATCAGTAAAATCCAAATCTGGAAGAATTCCATTCTTTACTAAGCTATCCAGTCTTTCTTGGAATATGACCTAAACGCTTATACCACAAGTAAGCAGAACATTCATTCACGAAACTACGTTTAGTTCCAACTTTATGATGCAAGGTCATAAGAGTTTTAGCATATAAATTATCAAGATTCAATTTATATAAACCATCACAAAGTATACTAGATCCAATTATACTAGTATGCTTAAACAAACTAAAACATCCATTACAAAACTTAAAAGAGTATCCAGTAATATCAAGTTTAGATAAAGAAATCAAATCCCTAGAAATACTAGGTATAGAAAGAATTTCAAATAAATGTAAATGATGTCCAGTATTCAGGATTAAGCGGTAAATCCCAACTGCTTCCACTAGAACCTTTACTTTATTCCCAATGAAGATAAACTTCTTATTGGGGTTTGTGGTTTGGATCGTAAGAAATCCCTGTATAATATTAGAAACATGAGTTGTACATCCAGAATCAATCCACCAAGTATTACATGGAACTTCAGTTAAATTTAATTCAAAACATACACAAGCCTTAGCTAACCTTTCTTTTCGAACCAAGTCTTACGTCGTGGACAGTCCTTCTGGAACCATCCAGATTTTCCACAAAAATGACATTTGTTATTGTTTGCCTTCTTTTAGATCTTAACAAAGGACTCGTTGGTCTTCAGTGGTCCTTTCCCCTTTCTATGTTTCTTACGTACTTTCTTACTAGCTTTTTGATATTTCACAAAATGGATGGAATTATTTCCTTAATTTTTAAGTCTTGTTTCCTCCTGAGCCAACATACTGTATAATTCATGCACATTCCATTTGTCTTTCATAGTGATATAGCTCATTTGGAACGAACCATACTCAGATGATAAATAGTTCAAAGTAAACTGTACAAGAAAATTATCATCCACTTCCATTCTCAGAGACTTAAGTTTTACTGCAATATTTGTCATTTCAATGACATGTTCATGCATAATACGAGAACCATCAAATTTTATGGTGGTCAAAGTACCCATTAGTGTCCTAGCAAGAGATTTATCAGCTGTTTGGGAGTGCTCTTCCACAAAACTCATAAATTCTTTAGCAATTTCAGTTTTGGGAAGAGCTGACTTGATGTTGTTTGCTATGCTCATTCGCATAAACATCAAGCTCAGTCTGTTTGATTTTACCCAAGCTTTATAATTAGCCTTTTCTTCATCACTACTAGTATCAGTAATAGCAGCAGGCTTCTCAACTTGAAGTGCCAAATCAAGATCCAATACACCAAGGTGAAATTGGACTTGTTCACTTCAGTTAGAAAAATTTAGCCCATTAAATATTAATACAGACGAAACTTATGAATGTAAAGACATAGGGACAAAAACTGCAATAAATACAAACCTAATATTAATGCTTTGAGTCGTAAACTAGCATATTATATAGATTCAGATGAAAGATTATATTAAAAATTAATGTATATTAATGTTCTCCTTTGGATGATACATCAATGCACACAATAATCATAATGATGCCAATAATATTTAACATTATTAGGTAATGATGCATACACTACTTAGAAATATTTATTATCTTTAGATAAATAAGTAAAACTAATAGTGTATTTACATTACCAACCAAACAATCATATTCATTTATTATAAGAACAACCAATTGACCTTTGGGTAATTCATAAATTTTTTATAATAATGAATTTCAATCTACTCATAGATAAATATCATTTATAACATCAATTTTATGAGTGAGTGATTGAAAAATTCTAGTCAATTTAGAACTAAATTAGCTTAAAGATTTGATCACTTTAGTGATTAACAAATCTAACATAATATTGTTCCAAATTTGATAAATCCATAAAACATTAATTATTCAATTGTCCAAAGATAGAAACAAGTTAAGATGCATATACTTCATCCTCATTCACATTAACATGCATTTTTTACTATTTATGCATGCATAATTACAGTGTTCATATATATTCATCTTTAATTGTTTAATACACTATTTCATGTACACTAACATAAATACATGCACTGTGCATCTTTTATTGTTTAATACTATTAACACCATTCACGTGCACAAATATAAATGCATACACTTCATCTTTTATTGTTTAATAATATTAACACCAGTCACGTACACTAACATAAATGCATGCACTGTTTATCTTTTATTGTTTAATATTATTAACACCATGCATACACTGTTCACGTTAATGCATCTTTTATTAAAACAACCAACGACATAACAGTGATGATGCACCATCACACTAGCCGCATACGCGGCTAACGTGACAGTCATCGATGCTGTTTTATGCCACCAAGGGAGACATCATCACTTGTAGCGTCTGGATCATCACTGAGAAAACACATGCATTTCTCACGTACGTAAAAAATAAAATTGCCCAGTTTATATTTATATATATATATATATATATATATATATATAGTCCAAACAGAAAAGTATGAAAATTTTCAAAATTGAAAATGTAACGGAGAACCATAAAGTTCATAACTAAATGCTCTGATACCATATGTTAAAACTTTCTCTTCACTATATGATTATACAAGATCTTAAATGTATATAATTCTCACATATAAATTATTGTACCTTGATCCATAAATCTTATTGATGTTGATTCTCTTTTGTGTTTCCATTCTTTTTCCTCTCTTTATCACTTGTGTTCTTTCTCCTCATTTGATGGTTATCGACAAAAGCAACTTAACAGACAAGAATAGGACCAAAAGAGGTGAAGTTTATATGTGGTTTTTGAGAAAACCACCTCTTAACTACCACACCCATCATGTTGGTATTAAGCTTCATAAATTTTTATTACATGAGACATTAATAATACAACAAAAGCAGCACAAAAAAACATATAAAGAATTGTATATACTCAAAACAACAACATCTTCATCACGCATATATGCAAACACAAAACTATTAAAGATTGGAACTGTCGAAAACCCGAGAGAAAGTAAGGAACCAGGAGCAAGGAAACACCAGGAAACCTGGAAAGAGGTCACGAGAATAAGCTTCTAATTACTCTCAAGAAGGGGAGAATCAACACTACCTCGAAGGATGTTAAAGCTTGTGATCGACTTTCGGGGTCTAAATCAAGAAGCTGAAATAGTTTGGTTTTTAACTTTTTAGTTTGATTTACTTTAATAATGAAAGTTATTAAGATCAGTTTATTAAGTAATCGATAGATTTTTGCTAATTAATAAGTTATTATAAATTGAAATAAATCGATTAATTTGTATTTAATAATTTCTTTTTAAATTAAATTTCAAAATTTTTTATAAGAAAGTACAATCTCTTTCAATTATATTTCAAAATTTTTAATTTTATTCAATCTTTAATTAGTTTTATAGCAGTCTAATACAAATTGAACTTTTTAAATGTTAAACATTTTGTCTTATTGATTTAACGTTTGTTTCGGTTTTAAAAACATTGATAATAAGTTATACTCTCTTCTAATTTTTTAGAAAAATTTTGTAGATTGCAACAATAACACTTCCTTACAAAAGATTATTATATATATAGAATAGCTACTATCCAAATATTATGATAAGTGAGTACTCAATTATAATAATAAAGATTAAAAGCACTTTTTTTCTAACATTAATTTCTTTATTAAAAGTTTTCTATAATTTAACTATATTTAATTAAAATGTGGCTCTTTTAACTTAAAAGTCTAATTGAAAACATATTTGAATTGAATTAAAATAAATGAGAAAGGAAAATATTTTAAAGTATAATTTTCTTTTAGATGAATTTGATAATTGACATCTTTGATACACCACCTATTTATTCTTATATTAGATATATAATGTTAATTAAATCCTAATAATTATATTATTATATATAGATTAATGTTTTATTTATCAATAATAATGTTCATTTATTCTATAATAGATTAATAACCACCATTATAAAGTACATGATTTATTTAACGGAATTGCATATTTTTTAAGGGAATAACCAATTTTAAAGTTCTCAATTTTTAAAGATTTTTTTTTCAATTCAGTGCCTTAATTTTAAAAATTTTCAATTGAAGGATTAATTTTTGAAAAATTTAGCAATTCAGATCAAAATATTAGTTCCGTTGATAATTTACTAATTTGAATAACCGAATTTTAATATGTAGTTGTTTACCTAAAAAAAATTCTCTCACTCCAGTCTTATGATCACAATTATTCTTCAGGTGGACATGTATATATATTATGCATAACAAAAATTTCGTCAACCAAATCAAGAAATTACTAACAGAATTAATATTTTGAATAATTGAACTGTTAAAATTTAGAAAGTTAACCACTCAATTAAAGAATTGAAAAAAAAAACTAGAACATTGAACATTTTAGGTCATTTATTTCTTAAACACCATTTTTAGTTCAAAATTTATTTTAAATTAAAATATTGTACTTGATTACTATAGAAGAAATTTATTCTTATATTTCAAATATGTGAAAAGAAAAGTATTTTAATATAAAATTCAATATTTTTAAAAATTATAACATAGTGAATATGTAAAATTGTCATCTATTCTTTGATAAATCAATTATAGTTTTTAAAATGATCAAATATTATAATTGATTGCTATAAAACATTACCCTTATGTTTCAAATATTGATATAATTTTTTTTTAATATTTTGTATTAAACTATAAAATAAAGATTTTTTTTTAATTTCACTACCAAAACAAAAAAACAAATAAAAGCTTATTTTGACTTATATCTGAAGCAATTCTTAAATTTGACACTTAATCTTAAAATAACTATAACCACAGGAAATTGCAAATTTTCTCACCTCTTACACATTTCAATCCCCTAGAAAATTTTCCAGGGAAAAAGTCAGAACTTCCAACCTTCATTTGCTCCAGTCCAGTCAGATAGCATCCAGAATTAGGGACTTCACATTCCAATTTTACCTCATAATATTGGGATCTCCAATCACGTGTCCAGTTCAATCCATTGCAAGTAAAAGGCAAAGAGTTCTCTTATATTCCATATAAAAATCAGTTTTTCTTTTAGACATTAATAAAGATCTTTGTTTTAATTTCATGCAACTGATCTGAGGATAACTGATAAATAATCTCTAGGGTGTTTTTTCTTCTTTCTAAATTTTCTCTTTATCCTCAGACAAGGTGAGCAGAGATTAGTTTTTCTTTTTTCAATTTTCTTTTCCAACTTTTCCAAGGAAACAAACAGAATGTCATTCACTGGAACTTTGGACAAATGCAAGGCCTGTGATAAGACTGTTTATGTTGTTGATATGTTATCTCTTGAAGGCGTGCCTTACCATAAATCCTGTTTCAAGTGCAGCCATTGCAAAGGCACTCTTGTGGTAAGTATTTTCTTCTTCTGGTTGTAATCCTTTTCTTTCTTCAGGATATGAAAAACTTGTTAATGGCAGATGAGCAACTATTCCTCCATGGACGGAGTCCTCTACTGCAAGCCTCATTTTGAGCAACTCTTCAAGGAATCTGGCAATTTCAGTAAGAATTTCCAGACAGGTAATGTCATCCTTTTCTGTTTTTTCTTCTTCTCAGAATCTGAAACTTGCTTGAATTATAGATGATTCAGGAACTAAAACTATGCTCTTTTTATGGTTTGATCTTGCAGGAAAATCTGACAAGAATCAGGACTTGGTATAGTAATATCCTCACAATTTTGTATCCAAATTTACCTGATGTAAAAAATCTTATATACACCAACAATGACACTAAAAAATTTGTTTTTATGATATCTGTACAGTCTAGGATCCCCAGCAAATTGTCTTCCATGTTCTGTGGAACTCAAGACAAATGTTCTGCTTGCGGGAAAACAGTGTATCCACTGGAGAAGGTTGGTTTTTGGAGTTATGATGCTTCTTAGTATAATCAAAATCTGAACATTTGAACTGGGTTCTTTTTATCATTTCGATTGGTTTAAGAAATCTAATGCTCCTTAGTATTAATAAAAAAATATGATCTTTTCAACTGGGTTCTTGTAAATTATTTCGATTGGTTTAAAAGATCTGATGCTTCTTAGAATAATAAAAAAAATCTGATATTTTCAACTGGGTTCTTGTTATTGTTTCGATTGGTTTGAAAAAGCTGTTGCTACTAAGTATAGTCGAACTACGATCTTTGCAACTGGGTTCTTGTTACTATTTCGATTGGTTTAAGAAATCTAATGCTTCTAAGTATGATAAAAATCTGATATTTTCAACTGGGTCCTTGTTATTATTTCGATTGGTTTAAGAAATCTGATGCTTCTTAGTATAATCAAACTGGGAACTAATCACAATCTGATCCTTTTCAACTGGGTTTTAATCAAAATCTGATATTTTCAACTGGGTTTTTGCTATTATATGTATTAGGTGACACTGGAAGGAGAATGTTACCACAAGACGTGCTTCAGATGTGCTCATGGAGGATGTCCACTCACACCCTCATCATATGCTGCGCTTAATGGAGTCCTCTATTGCAAGCATCACTTTGCTCAGCTTTTCCTGGAGAAAGGAAACTACAACCATGTCCTGGAAGCCGCCTCTCAAAAGCGAACTTCCTCTACGCCGCCTCCTGAACCGGCGGAGGGCGGAGCAGATGAACCAGTTCCTGCTGCCGATAACGAGGAAGACAAAACACACGAGGATTCTTAAAAGTTTTAAGGCACAAAACACGCTTGCCAATGAATTTTCCTTCTTTTGGCAATTTTGTCAAAAAGAGAGACACATTTTTGGGTCATTGATCCTATCACTAATTTACAGTTTGTATGCCTTATTATTAAAAAAATCGTTATTTTTTAGTTGCTTATGTTATTCTGCTACATTAAATTATTTATATTTTATAGCTAAATTCTCGTTTTAAAATATTTTAAAATATTAAATTAAACTAGACCTTTAAAATATAATTAACTCAAATATTTACGGCTCGTTTGGAATCCAATGAATTGGATTCAATTCATTAATTTATGTAATTGAATTCAATTCATGTGTTTGGAAAGCTAAAAAAGAGACTAATTGAATTCAACTAGAATCTCATTTTCTTTATGAATTTAATTCACATCTTAAATGATTCGATTTGGTGTCTGAATTGAAGAGTCAATTCTTTTCAAAATATTAAAAATTATTTTTCTAAATATACACGCCATAAATATACAAATTACTACAAAATACACACTTATTGATTACATTCTATTTTTAATTAAGGATAAAAAAGTTATATGAAGTAGTTGAATTTATTTTTGTTATGTTTTAAATAATGTAATTGAATCGAATTCGTCAATAAATTCAATTCAAAGACTTCCAAACGGCCTGTTACATTAATTTCGAATCTAATTAGATTTGATGGATGTTTTGATAAAAAATTAAAGTTTTCATAATAATATTTATAAAAAATAAAAAATTTCATAATAAAATATACATTTAATAGATATTTTAAGTTTAATTTTATAATAAAATATATTATTATTGTGTATTTTTTGTCAACTATATATAAATTACTTTTTGAATTGATACTTATTTGATCTAATTTGAATAAAATTAAAAAAGGCTCTAATTAATTAATTATTTGCTCTATGCATCAACAATTTCAAATCAAAATAATAATTTAAAAGGGATTAGTGAATGTGCTTGAATACAATAACAACAATTTAGCATTAAACATCTGAAGTGTAAAACTATTTTTAACCATTTTCTATTTTATATCAATACAACATCAAAAACATCATCAGTTGAGATGCAGAGTTTGAAAAGGTCTATTAATACATAGCTTTATCTCTAACTAATAAATATGTTGTTTCTAAATGATTTGTGTAATTAAGCAAGGATAAAAAAGAATATATGATATAATACAATATAAAAATATAAAATAGAACTATTTTATATCAATACATACTATAATTTGTATTAATTATTAAATTTATTTATCTATATGATAGATAATTCCCATTCTTATTTTGAATTTTCTACTTATTAACATTAATCTAGTAATAACAAATTTGTTTTTATATTTTATTCAAATGACTCGTCCCCTCGACATCCTTCAACAGGTCTTCTTCTTCCTCATCCTACGGCAACACCATTTTTGATGCTTGAGGTGTGATTGGCATCAAGCTATTTGGAAGCAGTAATTCAAAACCCTTTTTAGCGGTTAACACTTCAAATACAACTCCTTTTACTTCCATGGCCTCTGTGACTTTCAGTGATACCTCTTCCTGGTAGACATTTCAATTTTGTCAATTTCCCATTTAGTGGATAGTTATTAATTATAATTTAGTTTTCAAAAAAATTATCGGTTAAGTTGCGTAATTTGCCAGATAAAGATAATAAACTGACCCAATAAATGATCTAAATTAATGAGTCGAAGTCCGGGTAAAAAATGAATCCCTTTTAGTATGAACTTGGTCCATATCGGCCTTGTGATGGGGAAACCCAACGTGGAAGCTATATAAATAGGTTATGGTCTTCTACAGTTGCTTATATCAATCACGAGCATAAGGAATCTCTGACCCGTTAAGAGAGCTCATGTTTTAAAAAAACTGTAAAAAGGCCTAGCCCGTGTTCCGGAGAGCAATTCCTATGAAGGCAATGGTGGACTCTGGCTCCATTAGGCTTCGGAAAGCTCGGTTAAAGTTTCAAAACTGAAAATTAGGTATTTCCGTATTTCTCCGTTTTTGACTCTTTCACGTTCGATCCAGGGCATGTGACAAGCGCGACACTACGTTGCAGTGGGAAGGCGGGCGCGTGCGTTGCACATGTGCCATCCAGTTTCGTCCACGTGGCAACGGGCGATGCGGACATGTGTCTGGCGCGTGTGATGCACGCGCCAGAGTTGGTGGGCGCGTCTGTGCGTGACACGCACCAGACGTGTCCCAAGCGCATCAGCGGGGCGCGTGGCCAGCACGAGCCAGCAGCGCCGACGCGCAGCTGACGCAGGGGTGACCAGGATGCTGACGTCAACGTACAAACATCAGCTACAATACAAAAAAAAACACAAAAATTGCATATTTCCTGTAAGGGTGCCCTGAAGTGTTTTGGGTCAGTTTCTGGGTCCAGGAAATTTATAAAGTGATTTTTTTCCATTTTTATGGATTTATTACATCAGTACTAGATTAAAGTTTAACTCCAGGAAAAGGAATGAAGGTATTCCGGATTTGATTTTAAGTGAATTTTCATGCTTCAGATATCATATGAGGGAGACACTTCAAATTGTCGTGTCTCGGGTCTCATATATAGGTTTCGAGAAAGCATGATAGTCAATCGGAAAAAGAAATGAGACATTCTGAAGCCATTTTTAAGTGAATTTTCATGCAATGAATTTTCCATAAGGGAGATACATGAGGTTCTCGTGTCTCGGGTGATTAGTTCGGTATCCAGTAAGGCACGACAATCACTCTACTGAGATTTTTCTTTTACGAAGGTCTCAAATAAAATCGGAGAATGTCTTCAGCACAGGTGTGTGACAATGAAACTGTGCATTCGAGTTTGCATTTATTAAAGTTACATTGTCACATACCATATGCCCATAAAGAATGTGAGGATAACATACGTTGTATCCCTTGTGTTTGTGGACTTTTTAGGTGCTGTTAAGAATGAAGTCACCACAGTGGCCTTTCGAGTCAGTATTCTGAATTGTTTTGGACGCACGTTAGGGGATGTCTCTGGTCTCATGTTTGGTTATTCTGCCCACAGGTGTTGGCCTTAAATAAGATTTTGAGATGTACATAAAGGCATTTGATAAAGGAAAGTCGTTGCTTAAATGATCTATTCGAGCCCCCAGGTGGTAGTGTCATGAGAGCTGATGGTTTGTACTCTGATCGCTTTTATGTGTGGAGGTCTAGTTGCATATATTAT
>JAOQMS010000004.1:1962812-1978366 GCA_027563885.1 Erythroxylum longipes | reverse complement strand
AATTAATAATAAATTGTATATAATTAATAATAAAATAATAAAATTTTTATTATTTTAAAATAGAAAATATATAAAAAATTATTTTTTACGATTATGCGTGACTTTTCAATTGAACATGACTTAAGTTTTAAAATTATAGCGTTAAACCTCTTATAACAACCATTTTAATATCAAAGGTATAAAAGTCATTTATTATACATTATATTTCATTCCATCCATCTTCCAAATAATTTTTCACTACATTACATTATGAACCCTTCCATCCCTCCCAAACAACTTTTCACTTTATTACATTCCATTCTATTATAAATTGTTCTGTTCCATTCCATTAATTAACATCCAACTAAACAGACCATAAGCAAACCACAGAGGAAATTGCTAGTGAAGTGTCAAGAATGAAAGGTGCAATAGGTGTTGTTCGGGGTTTGGCGGTACTACTTGTTGGAGATAGGAAAGACTCAGCAACTTAAATGCATAAGAAGAAGAAAGCTTGCGAATCTGTTGGATCAATTCTTTCGACGTGCGTTTGCTTGCAGATTCATCAGAACATGAAGTCATCAAGTTTATATCAGGTTTTAATGATGATCTTTCAGTTCATGGCATCCTTGTGTAGTTGTCTCTACCTCCAGTTTGATTCTAGATCATGTCTTAAGGAATGGATTGCTTTATTGGTCTATCTTAGTTGAGATCGAATCATAGTTTGATAAGAAATTGGAATGTTTGTTGCACCTAACTGTATTGAAATGTTAATCCCTCTGCACCAGCATATGAATGAGGAGAACGTGTTGAATGATGTCAGCATTGGAAAAGATGCAGATGGTTTCCACCCCGTCAACATTGGCCAAATTGCGATTCGAGGAAGAGAACCATCAACATTGACCGACTTGCAATTCGAGGAAGAGAACCGATGTTTGTTACATGTAACGGCTGCACGGAGTTGTTGCATAGGTATGGAGTCGAAATCAAAGGGAAGAAGGTTGGAGTCATTGGTAGGAACAATATTGTAGGAATGTCAGCTGCTTTGTTGCTTCAAGTAACTCCTGTTTACATTGAAAGTTATATTCTGGTCTGATTACTTTCGTCCTCTTGTCCCTGTTTTCATCTTCATTTTAGTGTGCATTGATCTTCTGATGTTGGTAGAGGGAAGATGCTACTGTAAGTATTGTTTACTCTAGAACCAAGAACCCTGAGGAAATCACCAAACAAGTAGACATGGTGATCTTTGCTCTAGGACGGGCAAACTCGGTGAGGGGAAGCTGGATCAAGCCTGGTGCAGTGATGATAGATGTTGGGATTAATCCAGTTGAGCTGAGCTGAAACTAGTTTCTTAGATGTGATTGTTATGCTGATGAAACTTTTCAGCTTTCTGTTATCGCAACTCCGTCAATATTATCACCATTGAAATGATAAGGAGGTCTAATTAACCTTTTAGAGTTAAATCACTTTGCTGCTATTGCACCTAATGTTTTAGTCAATTTGCATCGGTAAGATGTTAACAGTCCAGGTTTCCGGCTGGTCGGATATGTTTGATATGAAGAGGCCTGCAATATTGCCTCAGCTATCACTCTTGTAGTCCTATTCCTAGTGGAGTTGGTCCAATGACCATAGCTATCCTTTAATCTAATACTCTCAACTCAGCTAAGAGGGAAAACTCGCAGGGCACACAGAGAAAGTACGGCAACCAACTAGCTAAAATAATACCTTTGAACAAACCATGACTAACCAAAGTCAAATTGTAGACTACTGCAGTGTCTGGTAGACTATTGTGGAATAACATGAGAACTTTGTGACTATCGATAAGTTCCAAGTATGATGGTCGAGACACAAAATCCTTCTCTTCACGGGCACATCACTCGCAGCTTTCCTCTTAGGAACCTTATACTCTCACAACTCTTCTTTCCCCTTTTGAAACAATAGTCGCAACAATATCTACACTCTTTCTCCGTTAAACTCTAATCTTACAGCGAAATTGTTTTATGCAGTCATATATTGTCTTAGACTTTCTGATACACAAGATCCTCAAAAGAGGCGAGTGTAAAGCATACTTGTCTCTGTATAATGACAGATAGTAACATTATTCAAGACTTAAACTTTTAAGAGAGAGAGAACTTAGAGAGAATGGAAAACACACAAACTAATATTTATTAAAATCAAATGTTGAACTTTTGTCTTTTTATAATAGAAGAGGAACCTTGCTTTTATAGGTAAAGTAAGGATAGGAAAGTAAAACACTCAAAAACACGTTGATTACAGCTTTAAAAAAGAAAGCAGCTTTAAGTACAATCATCATACCTTTCACAAAGCTACTTTGAAAAAACAAACAGTATGATGATAATATGGAATCTTACATAGTGGTTTGTAGGTCACAAAGATTCTCTTTGATCAAAAGACTCAAAAAGGAAAACTCTTAAAAAGACGAGGTTCACTTTAGAGTGCTAAAGTGAGGTCATTATCACAGTCAGTCGTTGTCAATTTGCTCAAGAATATGGCCGATATCAGTTGTAGAAATGGGGTCTTGAACAAGGTTGGATGGTACTCTAGAAACTATAGACTCGCGATATGTAGGGCAAGGAACAGGAACTTCACCAGCTCGAATGTTGATAACATTAGAAGAAGCAACTGATGTCCAATGGTTAAATGATGGAATGAGAATTGGTGCGAGAAGAGCAGTATTTCCAAAATATGGACTTGGATGGAGACAGGTATGAGATTGATTGAATTGGTCTAAAAGAGAATGTAAGTCTGTCATTAACTGTGTGCATTCTGTAGACCAATCAAGGGTGGTTCACCAATGCTAAAGGTGATTTAGTGTACACAAATGTCCAGAAGTACTCATATAGTAGGGACGATGTATGATATAAATGACATAAACTTTGTGATCAGTTAGAGTAGTGTCCCATGTCAGGAGTTTTTAAAGGTGGAGGATCTTGATAGATGTACTTTAAATGCTGGACAACCTTTATTTATTCTAAATGCCAAGGTAGTGGATTCCTTTTGAGCAACTTGGATAAACATGAAGTGTAAGTTGTCATGTGTGATATGAACTCACGAATGTAATTAATAATAATCTCGAGGAATTGTTGTAATTGTTTCACAGTGATATTTTCATCAAGAAAGTGTAACAGCTCTTGTGCAATATGTGGATCAGGCTGATAGAATCCATCTTTGAAATGCATACCCAGAAATTCAATCTCCTTTGTACCAATGATACTTTTAAAGGCTGAAAGCATGATTCCATACTGTTTAGTAAGATTCAAGAATTTCTGAAGTAAGGCCTGATGTTCTTCATGAGTCTTCGAGAATAGGAGAATATCATCAATAGACTTACAGATCTTGGTCATGGTTCTTTGAAATAGTGATGGGGCAACTTTAAGCTCAAATGGCATAACAATCCATTGGTATTGTGTATTGAGAATGCAGAATATAGTTTTGTATCACTCAATTGGGTGAATACCCAATTGCCAAAATCCTGCTTTAAAATCAAACTTGGAAAAGATAACAGCTTCTTTTAAAAATAGTACCTGAATACTGATCTTAGGGAGAGGAAACTTATCATCTTATAGGAATGTATTCAGGGGCTTGTAATCAATCACCAATCTCTTTTTACCGCACTTTTGCTTTGAACGTTTGTTCACATAGAAAGCCTGACAAGCCCAATCTGACTTTACGGGCTCAATGAGTCATTGCTTTAGAAGGATAGCACACTCGGCTTGTGCGAGTTTGAGGTCATCAGGGTTCATCCTGGATGTATAGCTTTCGTAGGATTGATACCCTATTCTTTTTGAAAGGTAGACTCATGAAAAAGTCAGCAATTTTCTAAAGAGAATATGGATGAGAAGACTGTGCATGTGATTCAGGACAGTAGTCTATCAGTTTATCTCACAATGAGGTATATGGTGTACGAATTGGAGAAAGTTCAAACAAATTTTTCACTTCAGTGTAGGGACTATAAAATGATCGATACTTGAGGCCTGTAGGTAGGATCTATAAATGTGAGGCTTTGCTGTATACATCCACACTAATGAGAATATCTAGGCTAGGTAGATTGTTGTCAAGCATTTTAGTCCAAACTGTATACTGTGGAAATAATTGTATCCCAATCTTTCGCTTTATAATTAACCCAATTTTGAATGAATTGTCATTTGCATCAGTAAAGTACTCATCATGTGAGGTCAATGCTTAAGAAGGTAAAATGTTAAGCTTTATAATCGTACGACTAAATCTAGTATCCATAAATCTAATAGCTTTGATGGGGTGATCATATTTGTCTTGTCTGAAGAGTTGGATCTGGACATATGGTTGTTGGACTGGAGTACGATATAATTTCACGTAGGTCTATTGTAGCATGTATAGAGAATCATCCGCTAGAAAGATAGAGGAATTAGAGGATTCATCTTCAGAGGTCTTAACAGAAACAACAAACTTAGTGTCTTCATCTTCAGTGGATTGTTCCTCAATAAAATCTTCAAAGTTATTAGAAGAATAAATAGGCAAAATTGATTACATTTGCTTCAATAACTTGACATTTCTCTTGCTTTTGTGAGGACAGGTTCGTGCAAAGTGTCCTACTTGTCCACAAAGCAAACATCAATCAGCTTTCTGAGAATGATAGGATTTCTTCTTAAAGACTCAAACAAACTTTCATTTTGTTCCATCTTTTCTCATATAAGTTTTCCTGAAGGGCTTGTAATGTTCCATTTGTCTGCTGAACTTTCGTCGATGATAGACATAATTGTAGTGAGATTTCTTCTTGTTGCTACAATCTTTGCACTTAATTTAAAGATAAGGCTTCTTGCAAGCCTATTTAAGAAGTGAACCACCATTAATGATGTTCTTGAATGAGGCATGTTGATCACAAAGCTTATCAAGAGAGGCTAAAGCAAGCTGGTAGATTTCTTCAAGAGATATATTAGCAATAACCCTTTGTAAAGAAACAATGGTCCGTTGTAGCTCTGGTTGTAGTTAATCTAGAAGGAATGAGATAAAAGTATATCGAAAATTAACATTATTTCATCCATTCAAAAGATAATACCTTTCTATCATAGGTTGAAAATGCTTTTGTAAATCTCGTTTGTTAAGTGAACAACATTTCATTGCTAAATACTTTTGATGGATCTGCTTATCTATAAGCTGAAAGTCACCAATAAATTCCTTATGAATTATTCCAAGAAGAGCTCCAGCTGTAGTGACTTGGATATACTAAAGTCTTCGATAGTTGTCAATACTTTGCCACCATTCTCGTAAAGTACCAGCGAAACAAGAAGTAAACTCAAACAAAATATCATGTAAAGGATTATTTGGTTGAGTCATTTGAAGATCTATCTATGCATCGAATTTATACAAATGATCTCTCTATTTCTTTGGGGAAGATAGTTAAAAGTAAACCAAGGTCCTAAAGTAGGCTTGGTCTGTGCAGCTGGTTGAGCTGGTGCTGCTTGTGGTGCTGGTGCAGGACTGAAAGGTTCAGTACTTGTAGGTTCTGCTTCATTTATATCTGATTCAGCTTCAGTAGGTTCAGGCATAATCATCAGAACTTGTGCTAAGTCTGATAAATCAACTAGCTGAGCTAAGGAATCAGAAGACAGTTCAAAGATCTGTTCAGATGATGACTCAAAAATTATTACAGAGACTTCAGATATTGGGACAAAGGCTTCAGAACAAGCTTTTGAATTATCTGATTGGGCAGAGGAATCTTCTACAGTAGGTGTAGGTGCAAGAGTTGCTATGAACTCTGTCAGAGGCACTTTATCATTTCCAGTAGAGGTGGAAGGTTGAGACTTCGATGGAGAAGTGGGAGGTGTATGAATCCGTAACCGTTTACTCCACTGGTTAACTGGTTGAGGTTTAGTATATAAAGCTAATGACTCAGGAACTTGTTTAGGCTTTGGCTTTGATTTTGGTTTTTTAGTTTTAGCTTGAGTTGCCTAAGGATGGATATGATGTCTGATCAAAGGATAGTTGAACTTGAAGACCTTTGAATAGTCAGCTTCTGGGTACGTCTGATACAGAAGAGGAGTGTATACTAGCTTTATATTTGGAAATACTGAAGAAGATGAGTCATATAGAGTCTTAAATTGTGCGGATTACATATCAGCTTCCATGCATTGCACAATTCCTTGTATCTTCCTGAGTTTTTAAGTTTTGACATCAAAGTCAGGTCCAAAATACTGCGTAGCAATGTAATGTCGATGATCAGCGTCAAGTTGCTGGTTCTGAGCTTTGTATGAATAGTATAGTTGTTGGATCTATTTAGAGATGATGTCAACTTTACGTTAAGTAGCATAAGTCTGTTGACTGATTTCATCTAACTTGGAATCAATTCTTCGAAGGACTTTGTTCTGTGTTACTGCATTTGATGTCTGCCAGTTAAGAACTTCATCAAAAGTATTTAAGACAAGTGTTCCTTGTAAAGTGATTCCTGTGGCTCGAATATAAGGGCTAGAGATAACCCTAGTTGTTTAATCTGTACTCATGTGTAGAGAAGGAAACTCTTCTTCGTATGACTTAATCATCATACAAGGTATATGAGTAGGAGTGATGACAAGAATTGCTGACTTCAGCTGAGAGGTAAAAGATTTCAGCATCTCAGGAAGAGATCTAGGTCTGAATCTTTCTGTGGAAAGACAACTAGATTTGTTGGAATCACCTAGATCTAAATCATCCTTGTGTGGATGATACTGTTGAGAAGGCATACAACGAATTTGACTTTTTCTTCCTCCTTCGTCGTCTGATATACCGCTCATCATCATCACTGTCTAACTCAGGGTTGAGATAGATTTCACAGTTCAATTCGCACATAAATGGGTCAACATCTTATACAAAGTATTCACGATAATGGCTTATGTAAACTGAATCTCCATTAGATTTAAAATAATAGGTAGGAGCGTCAGATTTACCTTTCGTATGAGAAAATACAAGCTGAATCAGAAATATAGCACCGGATGTAGAAGGTCCAGATGGATCTTCGTTGGGGTCTTGTATAGATGGACTTCACCATTCCATCCTTTAATGTCTTCAGAATCGGAGAAGTAGTTATATGAAAAGAATGTCGATGAAGCACATGGAATACCTTCTGGTAATTGGTGTATATTCAGTAAGCATCAACTTTTCAAGCTTCATAAGTAATTGCTTCGGGATCTGGATCATAGTAGTCTGATCATTAAAACGATCAGCAACCATATAAAGTGCATCCGAAGTAGAATTTGGAAAGTTGAGGTTCAAAGCATGATTCTGCAGACGATAGATCATCTGGTGATGTAAGGCAGTCATGATGGTTGTTGGATCTTGACGTGCTCCAATTATCTAAATCTAAACTTGCAATTGTTCAGACAAAGTGAGATTATCAAACCTAATGTTGAAATCATGTGCTATTGTCAGAATGACAATTTCATTGTTGAGAGTAGTCAGCAAAGCACCAATCAAAGCATTTTGGTACGTTGTGTAGACAGTGTCTAGAAGAGATATCCTGGCTGTAGCAGATATTTCCTTTCTTCCATGAAGTGTAAGAATAAGGCGTATAACTCCTACACGTAGATGTATATGGTTGTGTTATCTCAAGAGAGAGATCAGCTCATTTAGTATCTCAAGCTTTAGATATTATTCTGCTGTAATAGATCTAAGACCACACTATTCCAATCTTAAACTCTGGATTATTTCTTTAACTTTTAGTCTAGATGTAGAAAAAATAGTACGTATACTTCTTATTCGAGAACGATTACGAGAATAGATACTATAAGGACTTAACAGAGGTAAAGAAGACTCACAAACACAATTTTTTACAAGAACATAAGTAATTTCAAGTAGATTTTTTATTAAATTAGACAAAACACGCTTAACACTAGAAAGTAGACTAGACATAAACAAAGTTAAAGTCAAATAAACAGGGTCATTTGGTAGTGTTTCTATAACTGGTAGGCTCTCTCCTTACTCACTCTTATCATGCTTTCATTTTCCTTTACGAAGCTGTTCTGTATGTTTCCATGTAGTATTTAATATTTTAATGGCTGCTTCCATGTTACAAAGAGATTAGGATGAAATCTTATGAAGCTTCACATTAGAGATCTATCCATCAAGAAACTCTGTGCAATGTCCAAGATAATGCCACTCAAAAAAGTCCTCAAATTAATTCATCTATAAAAGTTTAAATCCCAAAGTCAGTTCCATAAAATTACACTAGGTCATAATGCTGTGCTATAAAGATACAATCCTTGCTTCAAAATGGTCAATCCCATTTCTGATCTGCTGCTTTGTGCTACGTAGAACAGAAACCTGCAATGCATAGAAAGACAAGCATTCTATTTTTAAAATGCTAAATACAATTTCAGTTATCCCAAGGAAAGATGATAAATTGATTCAATATCAGTTGAGCAATAAAGCTCAATTACGTTTGCATACCTTGGGCCGTTTCATAGAACTTCCAAAGTATCCAATCCCAAAGGATGAACAAGAATAAGCAGCTGCTATCTCTATTGCTTTCAGTGTTGGTGAATCCTCTGGAGCCTGAAGAAACAAAATTAGTAGGTCAACATCATCAGTGGATTGAAAAGGGCAAACTTCTGGATCTCACCATTGCAGAAGCATCAGCTTGCACGAGGAGAATCCCTGAACTTTTATCAGCATTATTTGGAGCACTGCTTGAAATTATTGAACGTAAAACTTTCATGCTAGCAGAAGCAGGACCAGCCTGAGAACTGTTTGTGAGTAGCTACAATCAGGCATAATGTTCTTTATGGCTACACATGAACAAATAACTACCTGATTCAAACACCATCATCACATATAGCATCATAGTAAATCTACAAGTAAAAGCATTAGAATACATAGGGGAATCTCTTGGAAAGAAATAAGTCTTAACTACATACTAGTGAAATATTCACAGCAACTACGTTAATACCGAGCCGAAATACCCCTCTTTCTCAACTGACGACTGGATTGATTATTCTATCAAAAGCATGCAAATTAGACAATTTCTTTCTTTGCTAATTTCTTACTTTCTCTGGGAGGAAATCACGGTTCACTTAAAAAGCCAACCAAAGGCAGTTCCAAGTGAAGGAAATCATACATTGAAGATGAAACACAGCACTCTCGAGCAGCAAATCCTTTCATTAGGTATTCACCAGCGCCAGAAACACAACAACCAACAATGAATGGGGCCCCAAATGGACCTTTTGAAGAAGCCCAACAACCAGAACCGTACATAGCTGCTAACCCCACACGCCCACCAACCTGCGTCAGTTTTATGAGAGCACTATAAAATCAATAAATGCATCTAAGGCATAATTAAAATATATTTTCATCTTATAGCCCTTATTCATTACCTTGAGTGCTATACCACCACTGGAGGTTCCAGAAGCTATATGTCCCTTGTTGTCAACACAAATAACTCCAACGGTATCCATGATACTGTCCTCTTCAAATACATTTGTGGTGGATGACTGACAGTTATCATTCCCTTTTGAAAGGTCACAAAATTGAGTTAGATGGCTCGGGAATACAAATGCAACTGTCCATAAACATCAGCATTTCAACATAGCTCCATGACGATATCAGAAGCATAACACATACATTATCAAGGAATCAAGTGGAAGAATACCAGGAAAGCATGGAAACAAGCTTTTAGTGGCTGTCAGTTTCCACACATTATTAGACTTAAATTTTACTTCTTAACATCCAAGGACAAATATTAGACTTAAAATTCAGATATTGAGTGAAAGAGTGCAAGATGGCCAGAGAGAGGCCAGGTTTACTATTTGGATGAAGCGGATAACAATTTCTTGATGCTTCTTAAATGAAGACAATAAAGCAGATGACCAATCTGCAGTTTCTTTGAAACAAAAACACAATTCAGGTAAACAAAATGTTAATGTCCAAAATGATAAGAAATGTAAGCATGCTACCTCAAACATTGCAAGAATACCTGAAACTTCTGTGGTCTTCTGAGGATTTGAAAGAAAAGTTCCCTCACCAGTAGAGACCTTGGCATCAGCATTAAAAAGCATTTGTCTGTACCTTTTCCATTGAGTGCTGGCCCTTTCAGTCACTAGCCACTGTTTCAAAGAATCAGCACGTCAAATGGTTCATACCAAGACACTTATAACAGAATAGATAGTAATAGAGGAGTTTCAGAACTGGTCCATGAAGATGATAAAGAGAAAAGTAGATCTATTCTTAGACAAGTCAAGGCAAGAAAGCAAATCAAACCTTGTTGGCCTCTTCAATAGTTGCTGGCAATGCAACACCTTTAGACCTTGCCCACTCACGAGCACCTTCACCAGCCAAGAACCTGCAGGCATAGCAATTATAAGTTACTAACTGGAACAGAAAAAAACATAAAACTTCACAATCAAAAAGCTATAAAGAAGATGTCAAAATAATTACATAGGAGGTATTCGACCCAAAAATAAGGATCCGATCATTTGTTCCTTCGCCAAAATTGCAGCTATCTGAATGGCACTCCGAACACCTGATCTACAACTAAAAAAAATTATATACTCAATAAAATCATCAAAAGTATAAATGATTGAGTAAAATGTGAGGAGTTGTTATTGCACATTGAGCAACGTTAATGCCCTGCAAGTACCTGGAACAGCTCCAACAGCTCCAAATGCTCCAGAATCACCATCCATGATACTAGCATCACACTCAACATGGCCATCTACAGTCAGATTAGAACCTCGACCCGCATTTGTGCATGGATCATCCTTCAATCAAACAGCAATGCCATAGTAATATTGAGCAGCAGCCAGTGACATAGTACAGGTACAAGATAAACAAAAGGCTGATAAATGAACAACATAATTCAAGCATATATCTTGGCTGTCACTTAAATGGACGGTGAAAATATGTCTTAAGCTCTCTGTTACAATTCATTGGACCAGCCACTTATCATGATATAAAGCCGAAAGCGGTTCAATAAACATTAAAGAAAATGACGAAATGTATTGTCAGCAACATTAACAGAACAGAGGCTTCAAAGTTCTTATAATCTGATCTTAAGAAAACAGCACGTCTTCTTAGGAAAAAGGAAATGGATACCTCTAAGACTTGAACGGCTGCCGTAACAGCGTCTAGACACCCACCGGAGCCCTAAATGTGCACAAAACAGAACAAAAACCGACCTTTAGATGATTAATACATCTAATTGAAAAAGGAAAAAAAAATAAAAGGAGAACCTTTCGGAGAATAGAAGCAGCAGCGAAGCAGGCACGCCTCATGGCGGACCTCAAGGCTTTCTCATTTGACGGGGAATGATATCCGGCGCCGACGTGAACGGCAACGAAGAATCTAGGGTTTTGATCGCCGGCCATGGGGTCATTACACGATCAGGTAAGGGTGGAAAGTTTTAAATAAGACTAATGTTTTAATGTTTATAAATTATTACTATAATGAAATTTAGTAATAAGATATTAATCTTTTTATTATTTATTGGCATTACATAAACAAACAAAATTTAATAATAATTTTTAAAAATTGTTATTTATTATTTATTTCTACAATAACTACACCATTAGTTAAAATAGTAAAATAAGAAATGTAATGTATTAAATAATTATAACATTAATTAACGATTTTATAAATTATTTTTTTTAATTATCAAAAAATATTATTCTTATTCATCAAAAAATTTAAAAAATTTGATTGGAAAAGAATGATTTATTTTAATTTATAAAAATTAATTAATTATGAAAACTAGCAGATTAATTAATAACAATAATTATTAAATTAAGTCAAACTGAAAAATTAAAAACTAAATCGAAAAATTAACTAGTTCAAAAATTTTACTGTTAAACCAATTAAAATTTTAAAATAATGATTAAATTACAACTTGCAATTGTTATGTTATTTTGGTTAGCATTGACATTTAAATTCAGGTCAAGATAATGAATAAAGTTGAAATTGATCGAATTTTGAGTTAAAGTCGGGATTAAAAAGTTCGACTTGAATTAAGGATGACAATCTTAACTTGACCTGGTCCAACCTGACTTTTACCCGAGTTAGTCAAGCCACAAGTCAAGACCGCTTAACCAGACCGAGCTTGGGCCTAATTCGAACCGGCTCTGTTCCAACCTGTGGCCTGAAGGAATGTGCAAAATGACATCGTTTTGTTTTAAAAAAATTAAAAGGTGTAAACAAGTAGGGCTGGCCCGACCCAACTTATGGCCCATCGGACCACGGGGACATCCATACTCGAACAAGCCAAACTCAGTTTGAAAAGCGAAAAGAAAAACGAAAAGCACAAAATTTGATTGGGCTTAAGTTGAGTTCGGATTTTTCACACAAGGCCTGGCCCAGTCTGGCGCATTAGGCATAAGTTCCTCACATAAGGAAGGGCTTTATAAACATTACAGTTGAGCTTTGCAGCAGTTCACAATCAATCTCAATACATTAGGGATAATGAAACGGAATTGGAATTAAATGAAACATAGACATCTTTAAGATGCATTTGTATTTATCTTTATCTGTTTTTTTATTCTCATAAAATTAGAAAATACAAATCGTACAAATGAAAAAAACCACAAACATTATCCATTGACTTCAGGGATTTGAAAAGAACAAAGCTTTACACTTGTTCATTGTGTCTTCTGGGCTGGTTACTGTAATGAAACCAAAATGAGAAGTTGAGATCAGTTTACATAATAAACAGGCAGCTAGAAAAACTGCTTTGACCCTCAAATGTGCAGAATAATGCTTCAGGTACAGTATATGACGGCTCCAGCATAATTGGAATCAGAAAATCAAAAAACATGTGTCAAAATAGCCACCATGGATTATACCAATAACTATATCAGAACACCTAGCACAGGTACATGAGAGATGCAAAAAGGCCTTAATTCATTTCAGTTTATCAAGTTTGAAGATGAGATGAGATGAGATGATTCTACTTTCATATGTCAATTCATGGGGACAACTAATTACTTTACAATTAACTCTTCGCTGACCTGTGTGACCGATGGTCCGTTCCGATTCAAAAATCTCGTGATCATTCCCTCCCTGCTCAAAAGAACATCAGAAAAGCACTAGGATCATTAGGTCATTACAAGGGTAGTCTACCTGAAGATATAATCCAGAGAATATGATTCATATCCAAAATAGTAATCATTTCGGCATTGACAATAAGCCACTTTGACAGGATCAATAAATAAGGGTAAGTTACTTCCGGAGAAGGAACCCTTCCTTGCAGAATAATAACAGTTTGGTTCGAGGCACGACATTTGATAATTCAAATCATTGCGGCTCAATAAATATTGAAATCTAGAACGAAGTCACAAACAGTATTGAAGGGTAAGGAAGAAGAGGACAACCTTGTAAGTTTTATCCCCAAAGAAGTGAATCTCATTAAATTCATTAAGGTATCTCAGGCAGTATGTCTTGTCCCAACCTTGAGGGAAAACCTGTTACAAGAATCATCTATCACTAATATTTATGATGGCAATTTCAGAATCAACTTCAATGTAACCAGCTATATAAAGAATTATGAACAAGGTATTGAGTGACTCACATCAAAGCTTATTTGTCCGCCTATTGAAAATGTCAAGTTAAGGTGAGCAAACTTCTCACGAAGCACAGACACCATTTTGGGCCGGATGTTGTGAACCTGAAAACTCAATTTTGATCTGTGTTTCAACACATAAATGGTGCAGACCAAATTTGAAACAAAAGCAATAAGTCCCAACATAATCTCCAGTTACTTGGGCAGAATGACTCACCTTGTCATATTTTTCGAACTCTTCCCTTTCTTCTTGGCTGCAGTTACGCCCAATTGGTGATACATTAATCATCCCACTCCGAAATTCTATAAAGGTTCCCCTATGTCAATTATTGGAATGTACGTCAGACACATTATGCACTTCAGTTTCAGCTTGATATGTATGAAAAAGTTGACAATTATACATCTGCCACACTCACCTTTTAATTGGGATATCCAGGTCAGCAATATAATGAAGTGTGAAATTAATAAGTTCCTGCGCAATAATAGTTCATCAGATTAAGATATTGATATTATTCATAAGACTATGCGAGTAAACATTCTAACCAATTTGGGGGCTTCGGTTACCACCTGATATTGTGTCATAAAATATCCCTCCCCAAATCTAAAATATATTTAGTTTGTTTCCAGATATAAAGTAGAAGGTTAAATCAGATGTTTCTGAAAAACTAACTCTATTTCATGTAGAGCACATGTCATTACTTCAAGTAACGAGCTCAGATGAGTATTGAGTTCGTCAAGATAGTATTTCATCCAACACTAGATTCCTTAGGTTATCCAACTTCGGTGAGTTGAAGAAATTCAGACTATCTAGTTGAGCACTCCAGATATACCGTATAAGAAAGAAGGACTCTACCTTGAGCTTTTCTTCTCCAATAAATGACTTCAAGCTCTGACAACAGAGAAATGCATATTCCATCAGATTAACTACACATCAATACCGAAGGACAAGTAAAATCTGAAAATTTATTTCTGTGCTAGAGATCAAATACAGAGATATCGTTTGCTCAATGAACAATGTACCTGCGTGCCAATAAGTTTTCCATCTTTATGAGCCAAAAGTCCATTCTCAGAGAAGACATAATCATAATCATTAATGACTGCATAATAGCCAATTTGAATTAAACTTTTCTTCTATGAAGTCTCTCACATTCACAAAATTATAAGACAATTGACGCAAACCTGTCTTCCCAAGCTGCTCCGTTATCTTAGAGAGGTCAGATCCGCCCACCACACCCACAGTAACAACCTGCAATTAGTCAAAACTCAGTACAAGGGTATACACAAGGATTAGAGATCAACAACTTTAGTACCTTGCGAAGTTCTTGCATGAACTCCAACATCTTTGCTGTCACTTCCTGGAACATTTGTCGGTCACCGAAAACAAAGTTTTAGTTCATCAACCAAATAAGGAACCAGGTTAAAAGCTCAAATCTTTAACAACAAAACGGATCAGACGAACCGTTCCGATACCTTTCTTGGAGCAGTAAGAGTTCCATCAACATCAAACAAAGCAATCAAACCGGGTTTTCTCACAGCCATTGGAACTGATAAGAGTCTACCAATGTTAAACGAATCAAACAATGCGCGTAAAAGATTGAGAAAAAGACAATGGACCGTGGAAAAAGGCGTACCAAATCTGAAGGAATTGGGAGCTTCGATGCGTTGAAATTGAAGCAAATATCAATGGCGGAAATTATGGATCTTTGGGGAGTTAAAAAGCGTAACTTGAGAGCGCCAAAAGTACAGCCGGTGGAGTGTAGGGGAAGATTAGGAGATCTGTCCTTCGGTGTTTCTTCAACCACCGCAGATCATCCAATGCTCTGATTTGACGCCGTTATAGACGACGGCGTTAAATTTCTCTTTTTCTTTCCTTTACGAAATAATATTTTAACATTTTCCATAATATTAATCTTTTTAAAATTTTAATTAATTTTTTAAAAGTCAAATATTTTAATTTAAAAGATGATATAAATAACATAATGTTGCAGTTTTTTAACAAGATAATCGAAAAAGGAACAAGATAACCGAAAAGGAGTATATTGATAGTAATCGAGAATTACAGAAG
>JAOQMS010000004.1:1943968-1960602 GCA_027563885.1 Erythroxylum longipes | reverse complement strand
AGTATGACAGTTGCCAAACATATTCCATACAAGAACTTAGAAACTATCAAAAGAGGATTAAGAATGTCACTAATGCTTGGGTGGATTTTCGGATGACTGTTTAATGTCTTGACTTTACGTCTTTACTCCTAGGCTCGTAGAGGTGGAGTTGACGAGGCATTTGCATGGGAAAGCAGAGAGTTCTTGAGGAAGCTCTGCATTGGACAGGTCAAATTCTTCTTCTTCTGTTAGTTTTTCTTTGCTAGATGATCTTTTCTTAAACTGTTCACTAATTATGTTGGACTATATATTGCGACTGCTAAACTTTTTCTACAGGAAGTCACTTTCAGTGTGGATTATTCTGCGCCATCTATTGGTCGAGAATTTGGTTCAGTATTTCTTGGTGACGAGAATGTTGCTGTGCTTGTTGTTTCTGAAGGCTGGGCAAAGGTTACCTTTTATTCCAGCTATATCAATACAGAATAAGATTCCTAAATTTGTGCTTTGTGTAAACGTCAGAGCTACAAAGATAAGAAAAAGAATGGATGCAGGAGTTTGGAAATTAAAGACGTTCCCGACTTTCATGTACTTGGTTAAAAGCAAATTAATAATGCCAATATAAACTAGTTCACCGGTTTATAATCTTTAATCACGATTTTTGCAGCATGTTTCCGGTTGGCAACTTGTAAACCTACATCATCTAATCAGAATATCACAGCGTATAGCGTCTTGGTTTTTGTAAGTGATCAATTCGATGTTTGCTGGCTTGAAACTATAGTTGCAGAAACTTTCTATCAACTTAAAAGTTACTAGGTGGATAGAGTTAGGTCCATTTATGTTTCCACTTCCACTTACAACCCACCTTCTGTGTGATTCATGCAGTGGTCTGTGCTTCTTCCTGTAGTTTTAACTCTCATAGCAATCCAGAATGATAATGGCAAGATTGTGGAATTCATATCTGACTTGTGCTTCACCAAATGGGCATTGGAAGCATTTGCTCGTCTTTCCAATGTGCGAGCTGTTATTGTTAAGGCAGAAGTTAGATGATGCAGCTTTCTAAGATTGTTGAATTGATTGCACACTGATTATGTAACAGAGGATTACAGTGATATACTCTTATATGCAATCGATACCCTTTAATTCAAATTCATCTATCATAGTTAATGTGTTATTAATAGGATGTTGCTGGGAGTTTTATCCACAAAGTCATAATTGTGGGTAAATAACGACACAAAACTGAAGCATATCCAAGGGTTTGGCTATTAGCTAGCACACGAGTTTTACCAGATTCCCCTGCCAACATTCTGCATCCAGGACTCTATGCTCCAACATTAAAAAACAAATTAGTAGCGAGATGGGTGTTAGGGGGACTCCTGACATTTAAGATTTTATTTTAATATAAACACTTAAAATAAAAAGTAAAAGATTGTTTCCTTTTATTTTTTAAAATAAATTAATTGTATTTACTTCAAATTTGGCGAGAGCGAGACTTATAAGTTTCAGACAGATAGTGTAATACAGTAATAAACAGAACAGGCATTGTTCAGAAGCAAACAGAAGAGGACTTGATCAGAAAGAAGATTCCCCCATCTGAGAGAAGAAGCAACCAGAAGGGCCACCATTAGGAAGCAACGCTACCCTCACAGCAACCTCAGCACCGACCTCGACAGGTATATATCCTCTGTTATAGTTAAAGTCTGTCTTTGTATAACCAGGGTAGACACCGTTGATGCTGAAACTCGGATACTTATTGGCCAACATCCGTGTGTAGGCATTCAAAGCTGCTTTCGACATTATATATACAGATGGTTGAGCAGGCCACCGTTTGATTTCCAATGAACCCTCCTTACAATCCTTCAGGAATTGGTCCAACACCTCGTCCACTTTCTCTTCTGTAAGTTCCTCTGCATTGCTTAACACCCCTTTAGCCCATTCATTTGGCACTTTCTGCAACAAGGCACAATCGTCATAGATCAGATGACTATCACAATCTCGTATCGGAAAAGGTAAAAACTGTTATAAATTTAAAGATATACCTAATAAATTTATTGTTCTTTTAATTCCGAATTGTTTTACATTCAATTATTATTTTATAGTTTTTACCTCAAGTTTCCCTTGCGAGGACGAGACATTGACAATCCTAGGAGAATCAGACAATTGGAGTAATGGTAACAGTGTTTCAACCATTTTTTTGGCAGCATAATAGTTTATTTTGAGGCATTCTTCAGCTAATTCACAGGATTGAGTCGATAGTTCACTATAATTGATCTCAGAACCTTCCTGCATCGAAGAAAAGCATGAGGAAATTCGTATCTCTTTGAGGTCAAACAGTACTTCCGAGTTCCAATTAAACTTACTTTACCAAACGAAGCTATTTGAGTTCCGAGAATAGCAGCATTGTTCACCTGTAACAGATCTTCGTGAGTCTAGAAATGAAAACATTTTGTAGAACAGGTGGCGAACAGAGACAAATATTTTAAAATTTACCAGTATATCAAGCTTCCCAAATCGGCTCCTGATGAAATCAACAAAAGAAGAAATACTATCATCGTCAACGACGTCAAGTTGATGAAAGATCACGTAATCTGAAAGACCACCAAAGTCTCTGAGCTTCTCAACAGCTTCAACCCCTCTCTTCGTATCTCTTGCCGTTAAGACCACAACAATCCCATTTGAAGCTAACTGCCTACAGATTTCAAACCCAATCCCCTTATTTGCTCCTGTAACAACTGCATACCTGCAACGAAGAGATTGTTGTTAGTGAGCTTAATAAGGAAAAAAGAAGGTTACTTTAGCACTACCCCTTCCCTACAAAGAACGAAAAAGAAGAAAACAATTCAGCAGATAAGCAAAGGAGCCAACTTTTTGGTTGCTTCCGCCATTAATTTGGAACTCTGTAACTCAGAAGAAACACTGACTTCAGGTTTTTAATTTTTACACGCAATACTAACGCTTCTTTTCCATCATTATGGCTTAGACTAATCAAAGTCCTTATCTTTAGTGTAAGACCTGCTTGAGCACACGTAATCAATGACCTATCATGAATCTTGATAATTTTTTTAAAGAAATATTTTTTATTAACTGCCAACAGATTTCAAACCCAATCCGCCATTAATTTGGAACTCTGTACCCCAGAAGAAACGCTGGCTTCTTCAGCACTTGAGCTTTAGCTTCTTTTTCGTAGACTAGTCAAAGTTCTTCTTGACCACACGATCATAATATTAATTGATTTGAATTATTTTAAATTGATATTATATTTTAATAAAATATTGGATGTTACTCTCAAACATTGAGCAACTTTAAATTTTTAATTTTTTAATTATAATAAGAATTGTGATATTTAATTTTTAAAAAAGAAATAGTTGGAATATTACATATATGACAAATTTTATATTATTATATCAAATAAATTATACCAAAATTCTTTTTAAAATATCACATGAAATAAATTTTAATATAAAATTTTAATTGAATTACTTATTTTGTAATTTATATTTTTTTAAATTATTTATTCAAAATATATTATAATGACTAAAATGTCTAAAAATTTAGAAACAGTCTCTTTACTAATTAGGATAAGGCTGTGTATTACTGAATTACCTCAAATTTTTCGTGTTAGCTGAATTTCTACTTAGTGTTGTTGTTGTTGTTGCTGCTGCTGCTGTTGGATTAAAATGTCTAAAAACTCTAATTTATTCCATGCTATCTAAATAAAAATTTCTTTTTTAAATACTTTGTTTATAATTTTGTATGTGTTATATTAAATAAATTTTGAGTAAAAGCACAAATTATCATTATAATTTGTATTCATGATTAACAATCTTATTAAGTTATCAAATAAGCATAAAGCTTCTTTTCCTACGTTATGGCTACACCAGATAATAATCAATAACCTATTATTAATCTTATTGATTTGCATTGTTCTAAATTGATATTAAAATACAGAATATTGAGTAATAGATTTTGAATTTCTTTTCCTAGTTTATTTATTTTAAATTTTAAATTTTGGATTATTTTAAAATTAATGTTATTTAAAATATTTAAAATCATTCTTGTGACTTATTGAATATTACAACAACAGCAATTCAGTAAAAGTCCTGCTGATACGCACAATATGGGAATGTTTAGAAGTTCGCAACTTTATTCTTAAGCAGTAGAGAGGTTATTTCTGATACACCCACAATAACACACACACACACACACACACACACACATTAAATTAATAAAATGATAATAATTAAAAATAAAATAAAATAAAAAATAGTCAGAAAAGATAATAAATATAAATATAAATAAATATGTATAAATAAATATACAAAAATAGAAATATAAGAAAGTAATAAAGCAAATAATACAATAAATATAAAATAAGGTAAGGAATAAAATAAAAGATAAAATAAATAAATCAATACGATACAAGTAAATAAATACATTAAACAAGTCATTGCAAGAAAATATTTAGGATAAATAATTAGGAAGGAAGTACTACATATTAAATATTTAGGTTAAATAAACGATATAAGACTCGAAGGAAAATGTTTCAAAGACGTCAAAGTTTTCTATTGAGAGTCGTGTCCTTGATAAGTTCCAACAGAGTCATATCATTCATAATCACCTCTTTGAAGCTGTTCTTAGGCTTCCATTCTTCCTTTTACAGTCTCCAAGTACAATCGTCTCATTGGAGCATCAAGGTGTCTCATCTTAACATATTCGAACCACTTAAGTCCTGTCTCTATTAATTTTTCATTAATATTAGTCACTTTTAATTTGTCTCTTACTATTATATTTCTGACCTTATCTCTTCTATCTAGGAAATGTTGGAAGCCCATGGGTTTCCTAGAATTTTCATTAATTGGTTAAAGGAGTGTATCTCTACAGCAAGTTTCTCTATATTCATCAATAGAAACCCCTCGGTTTATTTCAACGCCACCAAAGGATTAAGACAAGGAGACTCTCTCTCGCCTTACTTGTTTATTCTGTGCATGAAAACATTGAGCTCTGTCATTACTAATGAAGTGGAAACAAACACTATATTTAACTATCATTTGCGCTCCAAGAAGGTTAGCTTAACTCACCTCTCCTTTGCTGACGATCTTCTGCTTTTTTTTAGACCAAAGTTAGGTTCCATCAGAACATTTATCAGAGCACTTATGCAATTCACCAATATATCGGGCTTAGAGATTAACTTCCACAAAAGCCAGTTTATTTTATCCCGATGAGCTCTTCACTTGGAAGAGTCTATATCTGTGGCCACTGGTATGGTTATGCAGTCCCCCCCATTGCTCTATTTGGGTTTACCCATGTCAACTAAGAGACTACGATATTCAAAGTGTCTCCCCCTCATTGAAAAAATTTAGAAAAGGTTACATTATTGGGTTAACAAGTTCTTTGCATATGCTGGGAAACTTCAACTCCTAAAGACAATTCTCAACTCTCTCCACATATATTGGAGCTCTCATGTCTTTTTATCCAGGAATGTAATCAAAACGGTGGAGCGATTATTTAGAAATTTTCTATGGAACCTCTCAAATGGCACTAGAGGGATTGCTAAGGTTAAATAGGTTGATATATGTGTTCCTAAAGTAGAAGGTGACTTAAATATCACCCTATTAAAGCTCACAAACCAAGCTCTTATTCTCGAGAGGTTATGGTGGATCTAGAGGACGGATAATCTGTATGGATTTGTTGGCTCCATTCATACTTCTTTAAAGGAAGGAGCATTTGGGAAATTAGAGTGCATATCCTACTTTCTGAACTAGTTTGTCTGCCTCCAGAACTAGGTTCAACATGATGTGGTCTACAAAGTTGGGAATGGGGATAGAACCTTCTTTTGGTTTGATAATTGGACAGGACATGGTTCCATTTTCCAACTCCAAAATTCTAATCCAAGCTTTCTGCCATTTCCTACCACCACTAAAATGAGCTTCTTCATCAGGGGAACTCTTGGGATTTTCCAAAATATCTTCAATACCTACAACCCATTATTCCCCTTCAAACTACTCTGATATATTCTTTTGGAAGAATCAACCTATAAACTAGTTGAAGAGCAAGCGCATAGTCGAGCTTCTTCAGACGAGGATGCCTTAGGTAGCCTGGACCAGCATTGTCTAGCCTAGAAACCTCCATCCAAAGGTCTCCTTCCTCCTCTGGCTGACCATGAAGAATAAACTCAGTAATGCGGATCAAATTTCCTACGTAGATATTAATAGATCATGTCCACTATGTTTAATGCATGCAGAATCAAGAGACCACCTTTTCTTCTTATGCCCCACTGCTACGTTGGTTTGGGAGCAGGCCAAGTCCTATTGTGGATGGAATATTTCGAATAATTCACTAACTAGTATCATCCATTGGTTGACAACTCATCCATCTATCCCAAGAGTTGAAAGAGGGACCTTAACCATTGCCATAGGTATGAGAGTTCAGGCCATATGGAAGGAAAGAAATGCAAGAATGTTTAAGGTTATTAGCAAAGCAGGGGAAATGCTAACGGAGGAAGTTATAAGAGGAGCCAAGGAGTTGGTATTACTGTAGCACCATTTCTTGCCTAGTTTAGAGCAATCATCAAACGTTTATAAAGGTTCTTTTATCTTTGTATCTAATTTGCTAGTTATATTCGATCAAGTTGTGAGTTAAGGGTACTCCGTTGGACATCTTAGTTTCTGTAACTTTATTTTTCGTTCATTAATTCAAATTTTCTATTTAAAAAAAAAGAGTGCTCACCTAATGGAGCATTCTCATCTTAGCCACTATTAACTTATGACTATGCAATTGTTTGATGGATCAATATTCTACCCTATAGATTATGGTCGTCCTAACCGCTCAACCGTAAAATTTACCTTTGAGTTTGAATGGTATCTTCTGTTACATAAAACTCGTAATGCATTTCTCTATTTAAGTTACTTTGATATGATACAATGAGCTATGTCTTTATCAATCTCTCCATTACTTTGAATGATAGATCCTATATACTTAAAACACTCTTTTTGTGTATAACTTATGAACCAATATTTACCTCCATATCAGAAGCCACCCTATAGCCCGAAAAGTTAAACCCTATGTAATCGGTCTTAGTTCTACTCAATTTAAAGTCTTCAACTTTAACGTATCCCTCCAAAATTTTAGCTTGATATTAACACCCTCTTTTGTCTCATCCATTAAAACAATGTTGTCAGTAAATAATATACACCAAGACACAAAGCTCATCCATTACTACTGCAAACAAAAATGGGCTCAATAAAGATCCTTGGTGTAGCCATCGATAGAAATATGTTTTGTATCTCCTTCTATTGTCCTTAATCTAATCTTTATATCTTCATACATTATCCTTAATAACCTATATATATGTCATAGGAACTCCCTTAACTTTTAAACACCTCTATATGATGCTCCTAGGTACCATGTCATACGCTTTCTCTAAGTCAATAAAAACCATATGTATGTTACACTGTCTATCTCTATAATATTCCATTAATCTTCTAAGGAAATATAAAGCTTCTGCCATGAACATTTATAGTATGAAGCCAAATTGGTTCTCTGAGATAAGTGCATCATTTCTCTCCTCGTAATCACTTTTCCTATAGCTTCATGATGTGACTAAGTAGTTTGATGTCTCTATAGTTGTTACAGCTTTGGATGTCTCCTTTGTTCGTATATAGAGGAATTAGTATACTAAGTCTCCACTCATTTGGCATTTTTGGGGACTTAAGGATCACATAAAAAACTTAGATGGCTAAATAAGGTCCTCTTTGCTAGGATCTTCCACACTTCTACAGATATCTCATCAGAACTTACTGTCCTTCTACTCTTCATCTCCCTCAAAGCTCTTTAAGTTTCTTCTATTGTAATCTGTTAGCAACAAGTAAAGTTACATTTCCTCCTAGATGAGCTAAGATTACCTAAAAAGATGTTGTCCTTTATGCGTTCATTAAAAAGGCTATAGAAGTATCTCTGTCATCTTATTTTAATGTCATTTTTATTCATAAGAACTTACCCTGCTTCATCTTTTATACAACGAACTTGATAAAAGTCTCTCGTTTTTTGTTCCCTAACTCTCACCAACTTAAATATATCATTTTTCCATCTTTAGTTTCTATAATTTCTTGTAAGCTCTGTTTTTAGCTTTTGAGATTATCTTCTTTGCCACTTTCTTTACCATTTTATAAGTTATTCTATTAACTACTCTCTCTCTCTCTCTCTCTGCGGTGCTATCTAATAGAACTTTATAAGCAGTCTTCTTGATCTTAACCTTTTATTGTACATCTTCATTCTAACACCAAGTAGATTGTATCAAAACTAATCGTTGAATATTACACAAATGATAAATTTTAATATAAAAACTTAATTACATTATTTGATATAAAAATAAAAATAAATTGTCTAAAAACTTTAATTTATTTTAAGTATATGGTTTGAATTATTTTTTAAAATATTTTAAAATTAAAATTTATATGAATATTAAATCAAATTTGAGTATAAATATAAATTATGTGTTTAAGTGATTTATTTATTAATTTAAAATTAAGCAACATATTTAATTTCATTAACTCAAAAAAGTTATTTTTTTAATGATTAAGTTAATTACAATACCTTGATAATCTTTAAATTAGCAAGCAACACAAAAAAATGACTTTATTAATCGAATTAGTAATGGCAATTTTGGTCTTGATTTGGTTTGAAGTCCAAATTTATTGAATTAAACGATGTTGTTTACTTTTTAAATTTTTTTAAATAAATTAATGGAAATTAGTTCAAACTCAATAAGACTTTGGACTATTTAAATCTAGTCATTGTTTCAAGGTGAGTTCATAATCAATTTAAAATTTTAAATTGGACTCGGATATGAGAGTTGAGCCCGACTCGAGCCATTAACCACTAAAAATCAAATCACCTTTAAGAGCATTTAACCCGTAATCTTGGAATTATTGTTCAAAGATACTGTAATAAAACAATAATAAAAACTATAAGTTTCAGACAGATACCGTAATACAGTAATAAACAGAACAGGCATTCTTCAGAAGCAAACAGAAGAGGACTTGATCAGAAAGAAGATTCCTCCATCTGAGAGAAGAAGCAACCAGAAGGGCCACCATTAGGGAACAGCGCTAGCCTCACAGGACCCTCTGCAGCGACCTCGACAGGTACATATCCTGTGTTAAAGTTTATGTCTGTCTTTACAAAACCAGGGCATACACAGTTGATGCAGAAACTCGGGTGCTTCTTAGCCAACATCCGTGAGTAGGCATTCACAGCCGATTTCGACATTCTATACGCAGATAGTTGAGCAGGCCACCGTTTGATTTCCAATGAACCCTCCTTAAAATCCTTCAGGAATTGGTCCAACACCTCGTCCACTTTCTCTTCTGTAAGTTCCTCTGCATTGCTTAACACCCCTTTAGCCCATTCGTTTGGCACATTCTGCAATAAGGCACGATCTTCATAGATCAGATAACTATCACAATCTCGTATCGAAAAAGATAGAAACTGTTATAAATTTAAAGATATACCTAATAAATTTATTGTTCTTTTAATTGCGAATTATTTTACATTCAATTATTATTTTATAGTTTTTACCTCAAGTTTCCCTAGAGAGGAGGAGACATTGACAATCCTAGGAGAATCAGACAACTGTAGTAATGGTAATAGTGCTTCAACCATTTTTTTTGCACCATAATAGTTTATTTTGAGGCATTCTTCGGCTAATTCATAGGGTTGAGTCGATATTTCACTCCAGTTGATCTCAGAACCTGCCTGCATCGACGAAAAGCATGAGCAAATTCTCGTGGTCAAACAAGACTTCAAGTTCCAATTAAACTTACTTTAGCAACCGAAGCCCTGAGACCATCGGCATCTATTTGAGCTCCAAAAACAGCAGCATTGTTCACCTGTAACAGTTCTTCATGAGTCATACAGATTTTTAGAAATGAAAACATTTTGTAGAACAGGTTGATAACCAAGCTATAATAAACCAGCACCTCAAGCATGCATTAATACATGATTAAATTCACGTAAAACACATGCATAAATAATAAATGGAAGCGAGATAACCAATACCTCCAACCATTATATGTGATAGTTTTGGGTTGAATGGACTAAGTGGAAGAATGTAAGGAATTTGGTCAAACCTTACCTACCTGTACATGGTCCCTTTCATCACATTCTGTAACTACCGCATTTGTTTTTGTCGCCCACTTCCTCAACCTTCATCATCTGTGATGACAGGTAGGTAAGGTTTGACCAAATTCCTTACACAGGTGGTGAACAGAGACAAAGGTTTTAAACTTTACCAGTATATCAAGCTTTCCAAATCGGTTCCTGATGAATTCAGCAAAAGAAGAAATGCCATCATCGTCCACGATGTCAAGTTGATGAAAGATCACGTAATCTGAGACACCACCACAGTCTTTGAGCTTCTCCACAGCTTCAATCCCTCTCTTCTCATCTCTTGCTGTTAAGACCACAACAATCCCATTTGAAGCTAACTTCCTACAGATTTCAAACCCAATTCCCTTATTTGCTCCTGTAACAACTGCATACCTACATTGAAGAGATTGTTGTTAGTGAGTTAGTAAGGAAAAAAGAGCTTACTTTAGCACTACCCCTTATCTACAGGGAATGAAAAAGAAGAAAAAAATTCAGAGGAGCCAACTTTTTGGTCGCTTCCGCCATTGTTGGAACTATTGTCCCTCGTACGAAACGCTGGCTTCTTCAGGTTTTTATACTTGAGCTTAAGCTTCTTTTCCGTAGACTAATCAAAGTCCTTATTGAGCACCCAATCTTAATCTTGATTGATTTGAATTATTTTAAATTGATATTATATTTTAATAATATATTTGGAGTTTACTATCAAATATTGAGTAATTCTAAAATTTTAATTTTTTAATTATATTAAGAATTGTGATATTTAATTTTTTTAAAGAAACAATTGTTGTTAAGTGTTTGTGAATTGTTGGAATATTACATATATAATAAATTTTATATAATTATATTAAATAAATTATATCAAAATTCTTTGTTAAATATCACATGAAATAAATTTTAATATAAATATTTAATTCAATTATTAATTACTTATTTAAAAATAAAATAACTATATTACTATTAAATTATTTTTATTATATTAATTACAAGTAATTTATATTTTTAATTTAATATATTTATGCAATATATAGTTATGGTGAAATAGAATTTTCTTTTTTAAATACTTTGTTCCATAAATTATCAAAATTAATTAATAATATTTATTTATGATTAACTATTTTATTAAGTTATCTTGAAGCTTCTTTTACTAGATTATCGGTAGACCAGTCAAAGCCCTTGTGGTTTTTTCTTTTTCTTTTGAAAAGTAAAAGCCCTTATGATTAATATGCGAATTGCTTTGTAAGGACATGTAATCAATGACGTAATATTAATCTTATTGATTTGCATTGACATTAAACTATTAAATATCAAATATTCAGTAATAAATTTTGAATTTCTTTTCATAGTGTTTGCCTTTATTTTGATTAAAGGTTAACACGTAATCCTTTGTTTTGGTTTGCGAGCATGCCAGGAATTTAAAATATTTCCAAACTAAAGAAATAAGGAAAAAAGATTGCACCTCGTAATTTGACTGAAATCAAAACGACTGTGTATTGCTAGAAAGGGACAAAAATCTAACATAAAGAACTTTGCTTTATTGATAAATAAATCGGCAAAACGCAATGACTAAGAAATCGAAAATTTGCTGAGAACAATTGAAAACGAAAGGAATATGCTAAGGAAAAATAAAAGATTGCCGAAAAAGAAATAAGCTAAATAGGTTCAAAGATTTGTTGAGATGCTAGGCTTTTGATATGTGAGATATTGTAAAGCTTCTTTCTGCTTCAAAACTTCTATTTATAGCCAACAATGACGAGTGTCATACTCCAATTCAACTTGTAATCCTGATAAAATTTTATCTTGCCAGATAGAGATAAAATTCCAGATAGAGATAAGATTCCAGATAAAGATAAGATTTGAATAAAACTTTATCATATTTATCATATTATCTCCTTTTATCTTGAACTTCTAGACGCCCAATTTAATTCCAATTCTACTACTTTCCTCTTTGCTGGACACTGGAATCTGATGGGCTAGGGTCAATGGATTTCTTTCGAACTTTGAACCATGGGCTTTCTTTGGGCTTCGGACCATGGGCTTTCTTTGGGCTTCGAGTTTTCGGCCAAAAACAGTAAAAATGGGCCGAACCTATTTTTCGGTGTAAACAATTGCCCCCTGCACCATTGGGCTTATGAATATAAGCTTTATGGTGGCCCTTAACTTATTTAGAAAACGATTTAGCCAATGCCTTTGCCTAGAGTAGCTTTTGGAAACTTTGTTATTGTCAACCTCCATGCCCCTCTGATGTACCAAAAATCTAAGAAAATTTTCAGCTCTGACTCTAAAAGCATACTTTAACGGATTGAGCTTGAGCCGGTGTCTCCTCGGTCTCTCAAATCTTTGCCTGAGATGTTTTACACGGTAACCCTGTTTTTTAGACTTGATAATCACGTCATCGATGTAAACTTCCATAATTTTCCCAATGTGCCCATCAATGTATGTTACTTTGGGATCTTCGACAGTATTCAAGTTGATTTCTTCTAGAGGGTCCTTTACTTGAAGTCTCTCATCTTTCATTTTGGGTAGCGCGACTTGTAGCTCCTCCAGACTTATTTCATCTCTTACTATTTCTGAGATTTCCCCTTCATAAACTAACTCTGTTCCAAAAATCTCCCTTTCATGGCTGGCCATTAACTGTTTCTTAGTTTGCTATAAAATTGCTTCCTAGATGACCCTTGCAGCCACTGACCACCCTTCTTTACTTCCTCGAGCAGTCATTGGCCTGGCTAGCCAGCATCTCCTGCCACCGGCCTCAGTGGCCTGATGTTTTTGTCCTTCTCACTGACACCGGTTGCTTGAAGTATCAAATGCTTATCCTTGGCGAATTTCATCAGCGTAGGCCTGCCCTCTTTGTCCAAACCTTTAAAAGTAATTGGTGTGATATCTCCGTGGTAATAGCAGGCGTCCACCAAATTGACTTCAGCACTAAAAGGATTATTGTCTGCCTTAACCATTTCCACGTTGTCGCCATGCCAGAACAATAAGAACTGGTGAAGAGAGGACGACACACACATATTTGCGTGAATCCAGTCCCTGCCCAGAAGCAACTTGTAACTCGCGTTAGTGTTGATTACGTAGTAAACAGACACACACGTCTTACTCCCCACTGTTATTTGTAGCGGAATTACTCACAATGTTCTTGCCACGTCCCCAGTCACCGCAGTCATCACTAAGTCTGTAGCAATGATGTCCTCTTCTCTTTTCCCAAGTCTTAATAGCACTTTCAAGGGAATCATGTTTACAGCTGCTCCATTGTCCACCAAAACTCTGTTCAATGGCTTTCCATTGACGCAAGCCCGTATGTACAGTGGTTTGGTGTGATTCACTGTCAACAGCTTGTCGAATGTCAGAGCTTTGCTCTCTTCGGTGTCCTTAGTCTCTAGCGTTTTATCTGAGAATTTCTTCACTGGACTTTGTTCTTCTTCTGCAGCAGAAACTTTTTCTTCATTTCTCAGCCTACCTCTCGCCTCATTGTCAGGATCAACACGGCGAAAAATAGCTGGAAATAACCCTGAAGCAGCTCTCAGGTAATAAACAGGGACATCACCGACGTTGAAATAACTTTCTTTTTGGTCCTTGATACCACCATCCTCTCTGGCCTTTCTTCGGAACTTGTTCCTTCAAATTCCTCCTTTACAACGCTCTACCATCTGCTTGGTCATGTTGACTAACTTCTTCCCCTTATCAAGCATTTGTTGTTTTTCCACCAAGTGAGCCATGGTCTGAGCTTGAAGTTTCGTTTCCAGTTCTTCTTTTTCCTGGAATAGTCTCTCGGCCAACTTTTTGCACTGCAACCTTCTTTTCTTTGTTTTAGCATTTTTCTGAGCAGCAGTAAGTATTTCCTTTTTATCCTTCCTCCTGCTTTCCACCCGAATCCACTCTCCAGCTTTCTTGGGCATTGGTGGCTTGACAAATTTCGGGTGACTGCCAGTGTTGATGGCTACTTGGTCACCGGCTTCCCTATTATTTCTAGTTACCCGACTACCGATCCTTTCCAGGGCACTGATTCTCTCTTGCCTCTTAGAAGTAATGGTGAGGCCGTCTTTCCTTTTCCACATATTCCACCCTTTAGGCCTCCACACTTGATTCGTATGCTCTTGCCTCCTGTTTTGGTTGAGCCAACTTCTCATATCAATGCTTGCTACATTCACCGACCCTACTGGGAATGGATTCTTGTCAATGAGCATTGCTTCTTTTGGGAACTTGAGAATTTTTCTGTTGATGCGATCCTGAATCACGTTTCTAAAGGCCCAGCACATGTTGGTAGAATGAGTCCATGTGTTATGGTATTTGCAATAGTCTTTAGCCTTCATCTCCTCCTTGGTAGGCAAAACGTGATCTTCCGGCAAAGAGATAAAATCAATTTTCATGAGATAATCGAAAATTTCCGATGTCTTACATCGAAAGTGCACATGCTCCCCCTCTTGTCGTTGTTTTTTTGCACTCCAGGAGGCATCTTTTCCAGGTGTGGGCATATTATATTTCTGGTATCGGATACGACAGCTATAGCAACCTTCACTTCAGCGTTATTGACTTCCTTGAAATAGGTCCCCATGGCCTGCTTTTTGAGCTTATGGTTTTCTTTAAGTAGCTCCTCGTATTCTGTAACCTTCATAGCCAACTCGAAAAAGTTTTTAAAGTCCATCCCTTGAAACTTTTTCCTCAGCTCCAGGTCCAAACCCTTTTGCGTCATCTTCACAAACTCGGTCTCTGGAATATTGATCCTGCACTTGTTTCTCATCCTTTTGAGCCTGGCAATAAAGTCATCTGCCCTCTCTTTGGTGCGCTGAGTGAGTCTGGAAAAATCCGTGATACTGACTTCGGGCTCACTTCTGTAAAACTGAGCATGAAAGACTCTCGTCATATCTGCCAAACCAAACACGGAGTCTCTTGGTGGTGACACGTACCAAGAGAAAGCAGCTCCAGTTAACGAATTTGGGAACAATTTCAACAGCAGGTATTGGTAGTTATCATAGCTAGAAAATTTCGAGCATTGAGTGGTGAACCTCACTATGTGTTCGATGGAATACTGCCCGTCTTCTCTAGAAAACAACGTGAAATCTGGAATTTTTACACCCCTGGGAAAGGCTGCTCTGTCTATGAATTCAGGATAAGGTTTCCTAAATTCGGGTCGGACAATCTGATTGAACCCAGGGTCGTACAATTCTTGGGTGATCTTGCGAAGTGCATCCCTGGTAACATGATCGATCACCTGAGTGTTCTGTCCGTGCATTGCTTGGCCCATGGTCACCGGTTGCTGAACAGCCTGGTGACTTGAACTCCTTAGGAGTGCCTGCATCTGGTTGATCACCAGACTCCCATTGCCCCCTGAACTCATTCCCTCTTCGTAAAGGTGAGGTTGAGTCGCTGGTCCAGTGTAGCTATGAAACTGAATAGGGGTCTTGTGGTTGATGGACACTAGAGGCATAGCAGCATTTGGTGTCTCATCCCTTTTGTGCAGTGGCTGGTAAGTGGTCACCAGCTGTTTTTCCTTGTTAGGGCTGTCAATCCTGGTGGATTGCCCCCCGAGCCCCTTCACGGGAGAAGTTTCTCCCAACTTGGTTGCCTTGGTTGACGACCCTTCACCTCCAGTTGGAGTGACCGTGAGTGCCACTAGCTGATTTTCCGCGGCCACTGGTAGCTTGCTGGCCTGCGATTCAGCCTAACGCGATGTCTTGCTTGACTCTTCTCCGCCTATGCCTTTGTCTTTCTCTGGCATGGCAAATCCAGTGACTGCAGCCAAAATCTCTTTTTGATTACTCCCCATGGTGTTCAAGAGAGTGCGTGTTTCAGCTGTTGATTTCTCTATGGCCTCCAGAACCTTTGTTAAAAGGATCTCAATGTTGCTTGCTTGACTTAACTCAACGGGTTGAGGTTGGTCTTGCTGCGTTGCTGTTGCAATGTTTTCCATATCATCGTCTCCACCAAGGGAAACGCCAGTACTCTTACTAGATCTTGTTCTCGTCATTGCGTGGGTCCCACTGGGAGTGCGAAAAATATGTTTGGCCTTTATTTGACTAAAGGACAACACGTAGCCCTTTGTTGCGGGGTGAATGTATTTGCGAGCGTGCCAGGAATTTAAAGTATTTCCAAACTAAAGAAATAAGGAAAAAAGATTGCGCCTCATAATCTGACTGAAATCAAAACGACTGTGTATTGCTAGCAAGAGACAAAAATCTAACAGAAAGAACTTTGCTTTATTGGTAAACAAATCGGCAAAACGCAATGACTAAGAAATTGAAAAATTGCTGAGAACAATTAAAAAGGAAAGGACTAGGCTAGGAAAATTAAAAGATTGCCTAAAATAATAAGCTAAAGAATTCAAAGATTTGCTGGGATGCCAGGCTTTTGATATGTCAAAGGTTGTAGACCTTTTTTCTTCTTCAAAGCTCCTATTTATAGCCAAAGATGTCGAGTGTCCTAATCCAATTCAACTTGTAATCTTGATAAAATTTTATCTTTCTAGATAAAGATAAAATTTAGATAAAACTTTATCTTATCAGATAGAGATAAGA
>JAOQMS010000004.1:1930440-1943868 GCA_027563885.1 Erythroxylum longipes | reverse complement strand
GCAGAGTACAGGTCCATGGCGTCAACAGTATGTGAGCTGCAATGGATCTCATACATCTTGAGAGATTTTCGACTTCCAGTTTTCACTCCTATACCTCTTCACTGTGACAATCAAGCTGGGTTACATATAACATCCAATCCAGTTTTCCATGAAAGGACTAAGCATTTGGATATTGATTGTCATATTGTGCAGGAACAATTCAAGTTAGATTTTATTTCATCGCAAAAAATTTCTTCCTCTTAGCAATTAGCAGATACCTTCACAAAGGTTCTCAGTGCTCCAGTGTTTCACAAGCTAGTTTCCAAGTTAGGCCTTCGTGATTATTACCAGGCCTTAACTTGAGGACGGGATGTAAAATTATCTGCAGTTTTTGGCTCTCAGCTTAGCAGTACAAGCCGCAAGAATTGTTGTCAGCAGCACGCATTGTTCATAGCACAGTAGCATAAGCAGCACGTTTTTTTTCTTTATTGTTAAGGTTGTTATTTTTGTCTCCGTCATACATATGGCGTATCGTTTGTAATAATGAGTTGTACAAAAGTTGTTTTATGTTTTCCATTTTACGGCACACCATGTATGTAAACCCTTGTATATATTACTGCTTTTGTTAACGATGAATACATGAGAAATTCTCTCATCCACTGCGTATTTCCCTCTTGCTACTAAACCCTTTACTACATTGCTACATTGCTACTTATTCTTACTCTGTTCAAAATTTTTGGTGAATGGCTTCAGATTGCTGTAGTAAGGTTCCTTCTAACACTCAAAATTGGATTTTTCAGAACCAATTTCTGTTTTATCCAACTCTGAACATTACAACTACAGCACACCTCCAACTCAAGATAAGCAAAACAACAATTTTTCACATATCAAAGATGAAGAACAATTTTTCATATATCTGCGTCTGATACAAAAATGAAGAAGTTGAGCCTTTCATATTGGCTCTTACACGTTTTTTCCATGTCACCCTACATCCAATGGCTGATAATGAAAATAAAAGATGACTTGAGGAGCAAGACACAGGTATGATTTCTCCATTTCCAATCTTTACCACTGTATTTATACTGGTATCCTTCTTAACAAATGCTTCTCTTCTTTTTATCATGTGGTTGGAACACCCACTGTCTACTAGCCACTCACTTCCTTTCTCATCCTTTGCTTCAGTTGTAATCGTTTCAATAGCAGAATCACTTTTGATGGTTCTGTGACAAGCTTCTACCACAAATACACTCTCCTCAATAACTGTTTTTTGGTAGTTTACTGGTTTGTGATGATCCAGGTTGAGTTTTCGAGATGTTTTGTAGGTTACCTGGGAAATTGGGACAGTTTTTAGATTATGGTTGAGATAAGGGATTGTTAACAGAATATGTAATTAAGGGGTTGTTGGCTTGATGCTTGTGTGTGTATAGGTTGGTAAGGAATCTGATGTGTGAAGGTTGGTTGAGATGCATATGACTGATTTGTTTGAAGTTGAGGTGAATAGATTTGAGATACCAAAGGTTGAGAAGTGTAATGTTATGGATATGATGCATTTTCAGAATTTGCCACATAATGTGCTTGGTAAACTTATGATCCAGGAATTTTTTGGTAAGGCTGTGTTTGAATTGGCATTTGGTTTGATGAGGTGTTTTGTATTTGTAAAGGATGTATTGGTGGTGGTTTTCCAAAAATGGGACTTTGAGGATTTTATTACTCTTTCATCCACTTTTCATAACATACTCTCTTCGAATGTCCCCTTTTTCTGCAATGAATACAATCTACATTCTCATTCCAAAAACATTCTTTAGCAGCATGATTACCCTTCCTACAGAATTTGCAATTTGGAAACATTCCCCATCTTGAAGCTCTAGGTCCACTTTGCATTCGGTTAGAATTGTTTCCAGAATATTGGTTGGTGTTTTGGAAATTTTGTGGATGGTTCAGATAAGGCAATTGCTGAGGGAATTGTGTTTGAGGATACATTTGAGGCATCTGGTACTGCATTTGGCTTTGGTAGGACTGGTTTTAAGGATATGATGTCATTTGGTAGGGATTTTGGGTGTTTTGTGGTTGGTTTTGTGAGTGTTGAAGGTTCTGTGGTTGCACTGCATTAGGTCTAAGGAGGTTTTGGTTCATATTTTGTGTTTGGGTGTGGATCTGGTACTTTAAAACGTTCTACCTTCAAAGCATACTCCTCTCCTTCTCTTTTAATCCGATGCCTCTCATCACGCATTTCCAGCACATTAAAAACTTGCTCCAATGTCACTAAGTCTAGATCATTACTGAACTGCCACTCCACAGGTGCTATACTAGCTTCAAATCTCAAAGGCAATCTGCTTAGAAACTTGTCAACTAATCTCTCAGTGTTAGTACTTTCACCAAACTCCTTCAGCTGTTGCACTAAACCCATAAATCTAGATTTTGCTACAGCCACATTCTCTTCATCTCTCATCGAAAAATTTTCAAAATTTCTCATTACTGCCTGTTTCTTCAATCTCAGTGACTGAGCTGAGCCTACATACTCCAGCTTAAGTTTATCCCACAGCTCTTTAGCACTTTTGCAACTTGCATGTCTCAGCAATATTTCTCACTAACCACTGACCTTAGAAAGATAAGAGCTTTGAAGTCCTTATCCCTGTCCTGCCTCATTCATGTTAATTGTTGATCTGCTAAATCTGTTGTTTCCTCAACATCAGTTACTCCTTCATTTACTACATCCCAACATTCACAGATTCTGAGGCAGTCCGCTACTCTAAGAGCCCAAGCTTTATAGTTATCACCTGTTAAGACTGATATATTTACCTGTACACTTTGCAAATTCATCACAGGGAAACTCATACCTGCCATGGCTTTGATTCAGTCCAGATTATATGAACCTTGCAGCTCTGATACCACTCTTGCTGGTTAGAGATTGCGCTTACTTCTTCACTTAAACCACAACCTCAAAAGTTAGGCGGTCAAAGCTTTTCTTCAAAAGCTACTAGGTTTTATGCTTCAGCTCTAGGAAGGTGTATAATTTCAAAAGACCAAGATTTGTTTTTTTTTTGTTATAGTTCCTGTAATTTGTAAAGAATGTTCTCTCTCAAAAGCAATGTATGGTTCTCTCAAAAGTTTTGGTGAATGGTTTCAGATTGCTGCAGTAAGGTTTCTTCTAACACTCAAAAATGGATTTTCAGAACCAATTTCTGTTTTCTCCAACTCTGAACATTACAACTACAGCACACCTCTAACTCAAGATAAGCTAAACAACAATTTTTAACATATCAAAGATGAAGAACAATTTTTCATATATCTGCATCTGCTACAAAAATGAAGAAGTTAAGCCTTTCATATTAGCTCTTACATGTTTTTTCCATGCCACCATATATCCAATGGCTGATAATGAAAATAAAAGATGACTTGAGGAGCAAGATTTTGACATATTTCTTGCTCTCATTGGTTCAAAAGAAAATACAACGATTGTGTTGTCTGAATTTGTAACAAAATTGACAATGTATCAGCTAATGGTATTAAGTCTGCAAAAAAGGAAAAATCAAATATTGTTGGGACCACAAGTTGCATGGAGTACGAATTGAGCTAGCTTGATCACTTTTAATGGCATTTGACATTTCTGGTTCTAAATTCTTCTGCTTCATTGGTTTTGCAAGATTTCTTCATAATTTCATTGAAACTCTCTAATTCTACTTCAGGTTTTCTTTCAACTGATGAGAAAATTCCAACTCTACATTTGCTTCTCATATTCTGGTTCTTCATCTTCCAGCTTTCCCTTCCAACTTGTTTCAGCTTTTTCTTCAGTCCTGTTGCTTTGATCTTCAATCATCCGAATTCTATTCCCTTGATCCATGCACTTCTGAATTATTCTCAAGATCGTTATCTCCAGCTTCCTTTAGAACTTGGGAACCATTTTCTTCAGTCTTCCTCTCCTCTTCACCTTGACTGATCCAGCTAAATATTTTACAAGTTTCAGTATAGCAGGCTCTATGAAACAACACAATTCAACAAAAAGGTTAGCGCTTTGCAAATTTCTCAATCCAGTTGTGGAGACTTCCAACGGCGTGCTCTACACTAGAGGAAATATACATTGCTGTATCCCCTGGAGCAAACATGTTTATTGAACCCTGATCTGCCATTGGCTGCATCAAACACCACCCAAATGTACGTCAATGCACCATCAAAAAAAGGCTTTGCCAACTTTGCAACTGATTTCCTTATGGGTGGAGTTTCTTATGCGGAAAGGAGAGGTTTTTCGATATATATAAGCATTTCTTCTATCGAAGAGGGATGATGATATTTGGAAAACATAGAGAGAAAACAGAAACTCTCTTAAAAACTCTCTTGAAAACACATGATACATTCTTTCTGCCCGCCTAGAAACAAAGGTTACAAAAACAATTAAGGTTATACGACAGAAGACTGTAAGGATAAGAAGATTAGCGGAAAGAAGTTTTTGTGGAAAGAAGATCAGTTAGTGATTCCGTGCTTCAACAGGTTTGTCTTGTTTCGATTCTTATGATTAGTTTGCCTGTATGTCTATTTCTGATCCTGGGTTGCTTCTACTGTGAATACTTTTGATTCCTTCAATTGCTATTAGAGCCCTAGAAATATGTATATAGGTGGCCTATATGTTTTTTTCCATGAATTATGTTTCGAAAACGATTTTCCATGAAAACATATCTTTATGTGTTTCAGAAACGATTTGCCTTGAAAAAAATATGTTTATCTGTTTTAGAAAAAAGTTCTTTTTCATTTTCATTACAAACGTTTTTGTTTTCCTTAAGATGAAAATTGTTTCATTTTTTTGTTTTGGAAAATGGGAAACGATTTGTCTATTAGAGAATGCAAAAAATTGTTTGGTTGCTTAACATGAAAATTAAAACTCATGTAAATCGTTTATAATACAAACATTTTCTGTTTTTAACATGAAAGTTGAAAAACTTGTTAAATCGTTTTCTGTTTCCTCTTGTATGAAAACATCCATATTCATTCTTCATTTTACGTTGAAATAACAAAAAAGAAGAATCAGTGGTATGGTACGAAAAATGAGAGATAGCAATGGTTAAAAGCATTCACTGTGAAATTGGTTTCACTTAAGAAAAACGAAAAACTCTTTTAATGCATTTAACAGATGTTGTGTTTTAGGACAAACTCATTTAATGCATCATTTAAAAGGAAGAGAGTTCAGTGGATTATGGAACTTATTTAAAAGCTTTTGGTTAATAGCTTTTGACAGTGAAATGGTTTCACAGAAATAGGATTTTAGTTTTGCAAATTAAATTCATTGTGAAATTTTGAGGTTTTTTTAATTCTTATGGAAATTGTTGTTTATTACATAATACAGTCAAATAGAATTTATTAAAAAAAAGGTGTTTTCCATTACTTGCTAGTTGTGACTACTTGCATATTCTTTCCCATCGAAAGATGATATGTGTTTGTGTATCACTGGATCTATTCTAGTTTTGTCTGTATTATTTTAACTCTCCATCTGAGTAATTTCATTAAGAGCATGGACTAGATGTAATGGTTTTTCACTTATAATAGTTTTTTTTGGCATGTTTCTCCCATCAAGTAGTGCATGTCAGTTATTTTACTATTCATGCATGACATATGGTTCGTTTAATTCTCCCATCGAGATTGTTGCTAATGAATGTCAGATATGCATAAATGAATTTTAAGGTCATATTTGTTTTATTCAATTATGTGTTAAAATTCAGAAAATATGATATTGATATTATGCTTAACCTCAGTTCAATATGACATCCTTCAATCCCCTAGCCAACATCCTAACCCAAAACAAGCTTGAGGGTCCTAACTATATGGACTAGAAAAGGAATTTGGACGTTTTGCTCACTGCTGAAGAGTACAAGTTTGTGCTTAGTGAGGTGCGTCCTGAAAAACCCGGTGAGGGTGCCTATGAAGAGGTTATCAAGGCTTACTAGAAATGGGTTCAAGCTGATGCGATGACGCGATGTTACATTTTGGCATTTATGTCAAATGTTTTGTAGCATTAGCATCAAAGGATGGACACAGCTTATGACATCTTAGAGAATCTTAAGGAAATGTTTCGAGACCAGACTAGTGCAGCCAAGCAGAATGCACTTGGGGAGATTCTTACTTCTAAAATGGAGTAAGGAACTCCTGTTAGACCCCATGACTTGAAGATGATAAGTCTTCTGAATAACATGGAGATTCTTGGTGCTGAGGTTGATAAGGCTACTCAGATTAAGATGGTCTTGAACACTCTGCTAACTAGTTTTCAGCAGTTTTGTTTGAATTATAACATGAATAAGATGGATTTTACTCTATCTAAGTTGCTGAATGAGCTAGTAGCTACTAAGACTATTATTAAGCAAGAGGGAGCTAGTAGCTACTGAGACTATTATTAAGCAAGGGGCTGCACCTATTGTACTTAATGTTGAGCTAGGTTCTTCATTTGCCCAGAAAAAGGTGAGAAGAAAAAGGCTCACAAGTTTAAGCCTAAAAACAATGGTGCAGCTAATAGTGCAAATGGTGCTGTGAAAAAGCCCAAAGGCAAGTGTTTTCACTGTAAGCAATGAGGTCACTGGAAGCAGCAATGTCCAACCTGGATAGCCAAGAAAAAGCAAGGTACATCTCTTTTTTATTTGCTGGTTGTTGAAACTTATTTAGAAGTATTGACTACACTCCAATGGTGTGTAGACTCAGGAGTCACTAATCATGTCTGCAATTCTTTACAAGGGTTTCAGGTAACATGCTAGCTAAGTGAAGGAGAAGTGAACATTTTTCTGGGAGATGGCACTGAAGTTGCAGTTTTATCTGTAGGAAATGTTACTTTAAATTTTAAGAATCATAGAACATTGCTGTTACGGGATGTTTTGTATATTCCTTCAATTAGAAGGAATTCAATTTATGTTTCTAGTTTGAGTAAGAACGGATATTCAATTTGTTTTAATGAATTTTAAGATGATTCTATCATTCTTAAATTTAGAAAACAAATCATTTGTTCTGGATCATTAATGGATGATCTATTTATTCTTAAAGTTACACCTAAACTGCAACTTAATTCTGAAGTAAATAACTTTGATGTCGTTGTACCATTAAAAAGAAAATGTCCTATTGAATTCAATCACACTTATCTTTGGCATTTAAGGCTTGGTCATATTAACTTAGATAGAATTTCTAGGTTAGTCAAAGATGGACCTTTGAGTTCATTAAAAGTGGAAGCATTACCAACCTGTGAATCCTGTCTAGAAGGTAAAATGACTAAGAGGCCTTTTCCCTTAAAAGGTAATAGGGCCAATGATGTTTTAGAACTAATTCATTCTGATTTGTGTGGCCCAATGAGTGTCCAAGCTAGAGGTGGTTTTGAGTATTTGTGACTTTCACAGATGATTACTCAAGGTATGGATATATTTACCTATTGCGCTGTAAGTCTGAATGCTTTGAAAAATTCAAAGTATTTAAGGCAGAAACGGAGAAGCTACATGGCAAATATATTAAGTCACTACGATATGATCATGGTGGCAAATACCTCTCTAGGGAATTCATTGCTTATTTATCAGAACAAGGAATTACTTCACAACTACTTGCACCTAGTATGCCACAACAAAATGGTGTAGCAGAAAGGAGAAATAGGACGCTTATGGAAATGGTTAGATCAATGATGAGTTATTCAGATTTGCAATTTCTTTCTAGGGATATGCAATTATGCAATTGAAATGGCAGCATTCATTATGAATTTAGTTACTTCTAAGTCAGTACCTCTGACTCTCACAGAACTGTGGATTGGGCGTAAGTCTAGTCTAAGACATGTTCGGATGTGGGGTTGCCCAGCCTATGTGCTTAAAGGGAAAGCAGACAAGTTGGAATCCAAATCAGAGTTATGTTTCTTTATTGGATATCCTAGAGGAACGAAAGGTGGTTTATTTTATAGTCTTAAGGATAAGAAGATCATCGTTAGCACCAATGCACATTACCTTGAAGAGGACAATATTGTAAATCATATTCCCAAAAGTCAATTAGCCTTGCGTGAGTTGAGAGGAGAAAACGTACGAGCTAGAACAATTCCAACAGGCCATAAACCTAAACCAATCTTGGTCAGAGCTGACATTCCATTACCTCGTCACAGTGGGAGAAATGTTGGTGGACCAGAAGATCATCATCTAACCCAAGATTCAGTTCCTAACATTCCACTATAACCCAAAAGTAATGGGAGTTATATTGGGATTGACGCAGCAGATATTGATCCAAATATACGCGAACAAGAAGTAGGAGCCCATGACATTTCATTGCCTATTGATAATGAAGGACATATTGAGGCTCTCGACCATGACCAAGATGTGGTCCCACCAGTCATAGACTTGTCGACCTTACCGCCGCAACAAGATGAAGGTGTGACTGAACAGCCTATAGTACTTCGTCGTATTGGGAGAATAATATGACCACCAGTTTGATATAGTACTTCGTCGTATTGAGAGAATAATATGACCACCAGTTTGATATACACTTTTGGTAGAAGCATTTGACAGAATCCCTGAAGAGGTGAATACCAAACCAGTATGTTACGACGATGCACTACAAGATAAAGATGCTGATAACTGGCTTATAGCTATAAAATCTGAGATGGAGTCTATGTACTCTAATCAAGTATGGGAACTTATAGAACCACCTGAAGGGTTTAAACCCATCGGATGTAAGTGGATCTATAAGAAAAAGAGAGGTGTAGATGGTAAAGTACAAACTTATAAGGCGAGGCTTGTTGCGAAAGGGTATACTCAGAAAGAAGGGATCGATTATGAGGAAACTTTTTCGCCGGTGGTCATGCTTAAGTTTGTTGGAACTCTTCTATCCATTGCAGCTCATTTGGATTATGAAATTTGGCAAATGGATGTCAAGACAGCTTTCCTAAATGGAAGTCTTGATGAATGCATCTATATGAAGCAACCAGAGGGTTTCATTGCTAATGGCCAAGAACATTTGCTATGCAAATTGAATAGGTCCATTTATGGACTTAAACAGGCATCTAGGTCTTGGAATATTTGTTTTGACCAGTCGATCAAAACTTTTAGTTTTGATCAGTGTCATGATGAGTCATATGTGTATAAGAAGTGGAATGGTAAGAAGGTAGTATTTGTGGTATTATATGTGGATGATATTCTGCTTATAGGAAATTGTGTAGGTATGTTAACTTCTTTCAAGGACTGGCTATCTGAGCGTTTTGATATGAAGGACTTGGGAGAAGCTACTCATATTTGTGGGATCAAGCTTATGCGAGGTCGCAAGAAAAGGATGATTGACTTGTCACAGGCACTTTATATTGATACTATTCTTGCTCGTTTTAACATGCAAGATTCTAAGATTCTTCCTTTCAGACATGGAATTACTCTATCTAAGGATCAATGTCCTAAGACATCTGAAGAGATAGAGAGCATGAAGGCAGTTCCTTATGCTTCTGCCGTAGGAAGCCTCATGTATGCAATATTGTGTACTAGACCTGATATCTGTTTTACTGTTGGCATGGTTAGCAGATATCAGTCTAACCTTGGGCGAGAACATTGAACTGCAGCCAAACATATAATCAAATACTTAAAAAGAACTAGAGATTATATGTTGGTTTACCAGTCAGAAGACCTTGTACCCATAGGTTATACAAATTTAGACTTTCAGTCTGACAAGGACTCTCAGAAATCTAACTCAGGAAATGTTTTTGTCCTAAGAGGTGTAGCTATAAGTTGGAGGAGTATTAAGCAAACTTGTGTTGCAGACTCCACCATGGAAACTGAATATGTGGCGGCCTCTGAGGCAGCCAAGGAAGCAGTATGGCTTAGTAACTTCCTAATGGATCTGGGTGTGGTTCCAGCAATTCAATCACCTATTACACTTTATTGTGATAATAGTGGGGCGGTTGAAAACACGAAGGAGCCACAGAGCCATAAAAGGGCAAAACACATTGATCGGAAGTATCACCTGATACAAGACATAGTTCAAAAGGGTAATGTGGTGGTAATAAAGATTGCATCAGAAAACAACATAACTGATCCTTTTAAAAAGAGCTTACCAGTAAAGACTTTTAATAGTCATGTGGTAGGAATTGGAGTTAAAATAATAGATGCATGGTTATGAGTCTAAGTGGGAGATTGATAGATATATACTATTAACCATGCAAATATAATAGTATAGTCTTTGGATGTTTTTCATTGAACAATTATTGAATTGTATTCAATTGGAGATTTGCATAATACGAATATGAGTTGGTACACTTTGTATGTATCTAACTGGACCAAGTTGAGAATGGTTGTTTTATACTGAGTATTAAAATATAATCTTGAGGACATTAGAAATAAGATTTATGTTCTTAATCTTGATTTAGTTGATATGAACAAATATACATTGTCTTGTGCTTTAATTCATTAAAGAGTGAGTTTCAATTATCGAGACAATAATACTCGGTGAATTGGGCAAAGGTAATTTGTATTTGTGAAATATTAATTAATGAAGGAATCCATGTCTCGGTATAGAGAATGATGATGCACTTTAAGTAAGCTTATAAGGTTTCATTGTGTAAACCCTACAGGTGGATTTTTAATCTGACACATGAAATAAGTTGAGCAACGATCTTAAAGATTAAAATTGTTATTTAAATAAATTGTCAGTAATTTTTTTTATTTGACAAGCATCTGTAATCTTAACATGGGGAGCATAATTTATTATGTTGAGGAAAGTTAAAATTAATAAGGAGTATAATCATAAATTTTTAGTGGAATAATTAATGATTAATTATAATAAGAATATACTAGTCCTGTATAGATTCTTATTATAATCTTAGTCTTATTAATTTTTCCCTGTGGTCCCTGTTATGCCTCAATTGTTTGGACCACGCGTGTGTTATTTGTAATTTAAATAAGCAATAGATTATTTTAAATTAAATAGAAAAAATCTTTTATTTTGGAATTACAAACCGCATAATCTTATCGGTAATTTCTTATGCGGAAAGGAGAGGTTTTTCGATATATATAAGCTTTTCTTCTATCAAAGAGGGATGATGATATTTGGAAAGCATATAGAGAAAACAGAAACTCTCTTGAAAACTCTCTTGAAAACACATGATACATTCTTTCTGCCCACTCAGAAACAAGGGTTACAAAAATAATTAAGGTTATACGACAGAAGACTATAAGATAAGAAGATTAACGGAAAGAAGTTTTTGTGGAAAGAAGATCAATTAGTGATTCCGTGCTTCAACAGGTTTGTCTTGTTTCGATTCTTGTGATTAGTTTGCCTGTATTTGTATTTCTGATCCTGGGTTGCTTCTGCTGTGAATACTTTTGATTCCTTCAGAGCAGCTAGGGCATCTTCATTATTATTCATCTATTCTTTGGATTATGCTCGAACCCGCCTTGCAAATGATGTCAAGGCTACAAAGAAAGGAGGTGACAGATAATTCAATGGCTTGGTTGATGTCTACAAGAAGACTCTGAAATCATATGGAATTGCTGGGCTCTATCGTGGATTTAATATTTCATTGTAGGCATAATTGTGTACCATGGTCTTTATTTTGGAATGTATGATTCTTTGAAACCAGTGATCCCAACTAGAAACTTACAGGTAGATGGATTATTGCTTTTGCTCCTCGGTGCTATAATTACCATTTCTTATTCTGATTCATGCAAAGTCTTTCTAACATAAATTTTCTTGTCCTGCTCTGATGATCATAAGATAGTTTCTTTCCTAGTTGCGCTCTGGGTTGACACAGTCCGCGGAAGAATGATGATGACATCTGGTGACGCAATCAAGTACTACAAGGGCTCCATAGATGCATTCTCTCAAATCCTCAAGAACGAGGGCGTCAGGTCCTTTTTTAATGGTGCTGATGCCAACATTCTACGTGCAGTTGCAGGTGTTGGTGTGCTTGCAGGATATGACAAGCTTTAGGTGATTGTCTTCGGGAAGAAATATGGTTCTGGCGGTGCCTAATTTGGGCTCTAGCTACTTACTACCTTATACACTATTAGGTTCTGCCTTAAAAGAAATTTTCTTTTCTTGCTGGATGTTAATGGACATTTTGAGTGGCTGTTTAGAACTTAATTTACATTCATTTACATTCATTTTATGTTCATCTATAGCTGTTTTATCATGTTTTAGTATTATTCAAGATTCGTTGACGTAAAATGCATAAATGAAACAAATAGACTCGAATTGCACTGTTTTTGAGTTTCTGGCAGATTTGACCTTTAGTGGTTGTGGGATTTTTATCTCGAGATTGGTTTATCCAAAAATTCTAAAATTTCATACTTAAATTCCTGACTCATTGACAGATCTTTTAAGACTAATTGCAGATTTTTCTGAGCTGGAATTTAGGAAAAATAAATTAACAAAATTTGCATCAGATTTTGGATTGCCAGAATGACCTTTCAATGATATTTTGATCATAACTTTTGACTCAGATGGAAAAATCCCGTGATTCAATTCTCATATTGTAGCTAACTTAAAGACAAAGACACTGAGAAAATTTGAGCTCCTAAATCGTCACCGTTTATGTTTTATGCACTATCAAAATTGACCTTGAAATATCTCATTCTCCACTCCACTCCAAAAGCAGTCCCCACTCAAATACAAGCCTTTGTTCACGCCACTTACAACCAAAGCATCCTCCATCTAGCCCAAGCTACACATGAAGACAAACCTAGCCTCCATCCTTCCACCACTCACGTATAACACAACAAAAAAAGCCTCCATTTGACTACACCAAAATCAAGCCACCCTCATCCCATTTTTTACGCATCTTCCACTCCTAAAAAACTCTCCTAGAATTACACAAGCAAACAGCAGCTGGTGGAAATAAACAAAAGAATATAGGTGGCAGCGAAAAGAAGAAGTAGTTGGAACAGAAAATGAAGAAAAATGCTTGAAGTTAGGCGTGAAAGATAAAAGAGAAAAATGTGATTGGCAACTGGTGGAGACTCACAACGTGACAGCTGGAGAAGTTGGTAGCAAGTGGCGTGAAGAGAGGAAAACGTGAATAGATGGGAGAGAATAAGGAATCACAAAAAAAACCACCCAGCAGAGACTCTCCACACACACAACATTAGAATCCCATCCAAAAACACTCACCACTAAACACTCCTTACACGTAGCAGCTGGTGGCTAGAGACTCTCACGTTGGCAGATGGTGGAGTTGAAGAAGCTTGTGGCATGAACAACAAAGCAACTGGCTCCACTCATTCTCATTTCACTGCAACGTTAAAGCTGGTGGAGGCATAGAGAAATAACTTGAGCTGGTGGTGGCATATAGGAGACGTTGGCAGCTGGGAGACTCTCACATACACACGTTGAGGCAAGAAGTTTGGGAATAAAAAAAAGATTAAACGTTAGCTAGTGGAGATTAAAGATGTTGAAGCTATGGTGCGAGAAAATACAGTTGTGGAAAAGGGGGTGTTTTTAATTTGTTTTCTTTATTTTATTCCTTATTTATTTTAA
>JAOQMS010000004.1:1823685-1837787 GCA_027563885.1 Erythroxylum longipes | reverse complement strand
CTCGCACAACAGCAGCACCAACTTCTGCTGTAATGTCTCGAATGCTGCAACACATTATTTAGCACGGTTTCAATCTACGGGAAACATGTAACAGGACAAATCTCAATCTTGTTTGTGGTTTCTATAAGTTTAATTCATAGGTAGGTTCATATCAACATGCTAAAAGAGGAGCAGCATCTAAATCTTCCAAATTAAATGAACCAGTACTAACATGCAGACTACTGCTTACCAAATACATTACGCTGTATGCGGATGAAAGAAAAATGTGAAAAATTTTAATATTAAGAGCTCGAACAGTCACCTGTTAATTGATGGAAACAAAATGCCATTTTCAATTTCGTCGTCTGTCATGTAAGAAGCTAGGCTGTACAAGAAGGATATTATCAGTTGTTAAAGAACCTTCGTGCCAGAATTACAAGATAAAGGGTTCATCTTCAATTTTACTACTACACTAGAGCTTATGAATCTTTAGCGAAGAACGAGCATGAAAACATTAGAGGTTAGCCTAAATCAGGGGGTACATATCTTCGGATATCACTATTTAAATGCATGGAATAAGCGATTTACGAATGTAGGTTCATGGTCCATACCGTTCTGCAGCTGCTTGTAACATTCCATCTGTAATGAATCTTGCACCTGACAAAAGAGCCCCCAAACCAATCCTGAAAAGGTGCATAAATGTTTGTACATATGTCAGAACCTGGACATCACAGTATAAAGTTTCAAGCCAAGGAGGGAATGCATACCCAGGAAATAAATACATATTATTTGCTTGATTTACATAACCTTTTTTTCCATTCCCTGAAAACACATACTAACTTGTTAGTCATAAACCAAAACAATGAATAAAACGTGTGTGTGGGTCGATAGATCTATATCTGTACCTCATCAAGTCATTACCAGTACAAAATAATACTGAAGCAGACCAACGATAGGAAAAATCAATATATGGATGTGAAACATACCAAGATCAACATTCTCAAACGGGCTTCCACTTGCAAAAACTATATTTTCTCCAGCATACTTGAACGCATCAGCGGCAGTACACTCAGCTGTTCCACAGAACAGGTGTAAGTAGAAAATTATTGAGCCGTCGTGACAAATTGTAGAAATTTAAGGATCTTGCAAAAAGGAACCATTTTTTGTGGGGTTGGACATGGCAAAAATAGCAGGTTTAGATGAATCGGATTCCCGCATCGCCTTTAGTACCTGATTCAATTTTCAACAGAAGCTTGTGAGGTACTCTATCATGAAAGAGGAAAGACAAAGGCTACTGATCAAGAAATCAAATGCGATATACAATGTAAAAGTAATTTTCAAGATTAGATCCAATGAATTTATGTTTCTGAGTTCGACTTATTACGATTTATATAATAAAAATAGGATTACCTCCTCATTGAAGACCCCACCAACTCCAGATAAACCAAGAAGCACATCAGGCTTGACCTTCTTAACCTGAATTTTGTAACTATCAGAAACAAGAGTTGTTTACATATGTGTGCTTAGCTTTACAAATTAACATATTGAAATAATTTATGGTTGTTCACTAGATGAAATTTATAATCAGAGTCAGTAAACTGTCCACGGCAGCAGTGGTCATACCACTTCAATTAGACTAGATCCCTCCTTAAGTCCTTCAGCATCTGCCAAGTCTTTTGCAAATGGTGCTGCTGCTGGATCAAGATTCTTCCTCTCTTTTGTGATGAGGCCCTGCACAAAGAGAAGTCTTACTTTTAACCAAGGGCAAATAATTTACAGGATATTTTGTAATGATATGCATAAATTTCAACAGTATATTGTCTACCTTGCGGCTTATTTTTTAACTTTCAACTATATTTAGACTCTTCATTGATGGATTCAAGATTGCAAGATAGAGAATCTTGAAAAACATTACATTTCTAATCCATTCAAATATAAACAACCTCTCAGCTATACTGGAATGAAATAGAAAAAAGTAATGGCCGTACAATGAATAGAACCATACATCTTTATCAAGCAGAAAAAATTGATTCTTTACAGTTGTCTCATTGCTCCCTGACATTCTTGAAACAGCCTGTGCTGCCATTTTAAGGACACCAAGTCCTGCACTATAACCAATAAAAACAAGCAAAGGACTCAGCACGTTCAATAAAAAGTGAACTCATCATTGAAAATCAATGAGATACCTTCCAGCTCCAACTACAACTATCTTTTGTTTCACAAAGTCAGATAATGGACGCCCTTGAGCTCTGACAGTTCCCAGTAATCCAGCAAGTGCAACACCTGCAGTTCCCTACAAGACAGTATGCAAAAATATCTTAATGGTGGAAGCAGCTCTAATAGTTTCTACCCGTATGCATAACATAATTCTCCAGCTAAATGTAATTCAGCAGAATGATAGAGCAAGCACTCACCTGTACGTCATCATTGAACATGCAGAACTTTGTACGATATCTTTCAAGGGTTTCAAATGCCCACTTCATTTGAAAATCTTCAAACTGTTAAGATTAGATTAACAATAGTTAATATTCATGAACCAAGAATACAGAAACTACAGAAATATGATAATGCATAAAAGAAAACCTGGACAATGGTCTTGGGCCATCGAGTAAAAACAGCTTCCATGAACTCATCAACAATAGATAAATACTCTTCTCCTTCCAGTCTAGGTTGTCGAATTCCTAAATCTATGCATTTGAAATGATATCATTATGTCTCATAGAAAAAGAAATTTGATTAAAACTTTTCACATTCCACCTTTTCTCCATAGCAGAAACCATTAGAAAAACAATTAAAATATCAACAGTTTACACATTTACTCACAGAGACGATCTTCAAGTAGTTTCTGATTGTTAGTACCGACATCTAGCATAACTGGCAGAACCTGCAAAATACAGGCTGTGAAATGATAAGAAAGTTTTTCAAGAGCCTTGTTAAATCCATATGCCGACAACATTTATCTAAAGGCAACAGCAAAATAAGGTTTCTGGACTTTTAAGTGGCATTAATAAGCAATCACGGGAAACCATCCTCATGCACATAACGAATTCTAGTGTTATACATCAATACGGGAGCTTAGTAAGCGTGAAATTTAGAGTTTGGAAGTACAGGCATCGAAATACACATATATAGAATACAGAGGAAGAGAGCAAGAGAGGAAAGCCCATACTCTCTGTGGGTTGAATCCAGCAGCAGCAACATACATATCAAGTTTGCCGATGGGTATGCCTATTCCTTGGACCCCAAGGTCTCCAAGGCCAAGAATACGACTACCATCTGTTAGGACTATCATGTCTACCTGAAACATAAAGTAACAGTTTAACTGATTAACCATAAAGAACAGCAGGAGAAATTATTCAGCAAGTGTTCAAATTTGGTTTCCAAGTCACAAAAATATGTCCTTAACCAGCAACTATGGATTAACATAGAACCTAGAGTAATGATAAGTAACTTCCAGCAAGAAAACAAAGGCTGCGATTAAAACTGGTCCATCTTTGCAATATCAAAAATGCATCCATATTGGCAATTCATGAAGCTTGTTGTGCACTAGAATGCGTGTACAGCAATGCTAGAGCAGATGCGCTCAAGTTCCAATAAAGAGACACAGACAAGGGCATTATGCTGCAGCACTTGAAGAATCAACAATACCTGGTTAGCTGGCCAATTGTAGATCATTGACATCATCTCTCCCTTATCCTTTGCACTAAAGTACATTCCCCTCGGGCGTCTGAATAGGCCTGAATAATTTTGGCATACTAACCCTACAGTCGGTGTATATATAGTGGGGGCAAAATCTTTGATGTTATCAATCAGAACCTAGACAAGCAAAAGGAGCAAAAGTACTTTATATCTAGGTATATTCAATTAAATGGTTTCAATATATTAAATTTAGTAAGGAACAGGACACAAAACTTACTCGGTAGTATAAGGTCTCATTCCTATCATGCAGCCGATTCAAGATCCTCCATTTTGCCAAGGACACAATGCCATCAGGTTGGCCCTTAGTATTTCTCTCCAATGATCGATATGATTCCACTGGTTAATACAGTTAAAAAAGCACATTAGTGTAGTTAATAGCAAAGAACGAGGCACGAGACTGAATCGCTTGCTTCCACACACACAAATCGAAATGGCATGTTCAATAGCACAAGGTATAAACTTAACAAGCCGGATGAGTAAAACTTAACAAGGATAAAATGATGAAATGGTGTATAATGACAGTGATCGTCATAGTTGTAACTTGTACTTCCATAACAAATCTCCTAATAAAGTACTGGTTCTCAGAAATCATTGCAGATGGGATTCAAGATTCTTTTACTAATCAAACGAAAAATAACCTGATAAGCAGCTAATCGCGGTAGCTGTAAATACAAGAGACTAACATCAGCTAAACTTACTAAAACGTGCATATTGCTGCTCGAACGATACCACACGAGGTGGAAGGAGGCCACGCAACCCTAGTCGATCTCTCTCCGTCAAAGGAAATCCGGTATCCTGTTCTTGAACAAGAAAACAAACAGACCAAAAATAAATCTTTATGCAACATAATCAACCGCATTCATCACTCTCTACTGGATACGCATGCTTCAAGTAACTGTAACGGAACCAAACATAACGCGCCACAGGAACAAACACGCAGTCCTCAGTTAATTCCAATCAGAAGCAACTCGCATACCTTGTTGTACCAGGGATCATGGAGAATATCAGCGCCACGCTTGTGAACAATACAAGGACCTGACACCCCGACGGAGAACAACCGCCGAGATCGGCGCAAATTGGACGCCGCGAATCGCGCGAGTTTCCACATCTGACAGTGCCCCTAGCGACCGAGATCTCCACAATATCAGATAATCTTCCTACTAGACTCGTTCCAGATTCAAAAGCCAAGTGCTAGCATTCCATATCAGAGCGTTTTACTGATCCACACACTCTTTGAAACAGACAGATGAGAGTGAACTCATCCACTTCTATCTCCAAAGTCCACGACTTCCGCTTGTTTATACCAATATAGAAAATTTAAAAAAAGAGGTTTTTTTCTTTTTTTCCCCCTCTCAGGTTTAAGAGAGAGCACTGTTACTCCTGCCCGAAGTGTTCGGGCAGAAAACGGGCAGGGGACGGTATATTTGGGAGGACACGTGGTGGTTTGCGATTGGGGATTTGATCTACAAAGTAGTGAGTCAACATTTGATTATTATTGACTTGTCGGAATTATAAGTCGGTCGATAGGGCCCACTAGACTACGAAAATCCCCTGTCGATGCTTGCCACGTGTCGGTGATCTTTTTTCTCTTTTTGTTTTTGTAGTGTTTATGTTAGTTGGAGATAACAAATTCCGACCAACCAAAAGGGCACGGTTGAAATCAAACCGACATTAAATAAATAAGATAATAAATTTAAAATTTAAAGGTTTAATTAATATTGAACCGTAATAATTAAAGGGGGTTGTTTATATTTATCAAAGAAATTAAAATTTAATAAAAAGATTGTTAAATAAAAATTAATTAATTAAATTTAATATATATATATTAATTAATTAAGTAAATCAAAATAAATAGTTTAAAATTTACAAAATTTTTGGGATCAAGTTAATTGAACCGGTCTATTTTTTAATAATTACTTTAAATTGAAGGATAATAATAAGATAAATTAGAAATAGTGAGAGAACCCGAGCCTAGCCAGGCCAAAGTCAACAGCCTAGGCCGAATTGATTGAGCCTCGAATCTAACTTTAAAAAAAATCGGGCCTTTAAGTCGAATTTAGATTCAAGTTGCTTAAGCTCAAATAAGCCGAAACCTAACCCTTACAAATAAAACAACTTTGCTTTTGTTGAAATAATGTTATTTTGTATTTTTTATTTTAAAATTTTCAAGTCAAACTCAGCTCGAGCTGGGCTGTTTTCGGCTTGATCAGGCCTCTCTTTGAGCCTAACAGGGTCGCCTGAGCCAGCCTAGCTGATGGAAAATGCTTGCTGCTTGGTGGTGAAACATAAGAATTGGGATTTGGGGTCCTTAACTTTAAAAAATTGCGTCTGTCCGTTTCACCCTAATTAAGACAAGCAAGGAAGAAGTCAAAGAATACGGGCCCCCATTCGTTTTCAATACAAACAAACGAAGGGTGTAGATGCCATTGTTTGACCGTAGAAAGAAAGCAAAGACGGAATTCAAGAATAAAATCCCAGGAGATTTATATGGTGCGTTAACCTGCATTCTGAACAGGTACATTCTTTTCTTTCCAATGAATAGTTCAGAAGGTTGTAGTGAAGTGGTAAAGAGAAGAACCGGATGCCCAAGCGAATGGGTTTTGGTTTGAGTGGTTGGTTGGAATTAATTCCTTTCCATCGAAAGAAAACGAAAAGCGCCTACGCCTAGAAAGGAAGAGCGAGAGAAAGATTTGAGTTGACTGATGCTTTTCGGCTTCACATCTCAGATGCCTGCGAGGTGCGGCGAACTGAAGTTGCTTGTCTCCTCCATCCAAATTCCCAAAAGTTCTTTTAGAGTACTGCTGTAGTGCTGTGCTCGTATGGACCACAGACTCTTTGATAAAATAATGGAGCGCCACACAGACGTGATGTAGATCGCCACGCCGCTTCGGGTTCGTTGTTCAAAGTTGTCAATTACTCAATTTTCTGCTTTGACCCTTTGACTCATTCTGACGTCAGTTCGTTTATACCCAAGAAAATAAAAAATTGTCTTTTACTTCTTTTAAATAAAGAAAAAACTTGTGTATTAAATTTATATTTAATTTTGATTTATAAATATTTTAAATTTAATTTGAATCTAAGTCAAATTTAAAAGTTTTATTAAATCTTTATATTAATAATATATAATTATTTTACATGTTATTTATGTCATATGTATTTCGATATTATTTTTAAAAGAAAGTATATAAAAATTTTTAAAAATTTAAAATCCCAAATTTTTAATAATTTTTGAAAACTAATTATTTTTTAATTAGTTACTCACTTACAGCAATAATTAAAAAATAATTATTAAGTATCTAAATAAAATGCTTAATTAAAAACCTCTTTTTTTCAAATTTTTATTAAAAAATAACAATAAATCACGTGTTATAAATAATACACTATCAATTAAATATTAATAATACGATGGTCTACTTTATTTATTAAATATTATTTAAACTAATTAAATCTGACTTAAACTAATAATTTACTGTAATTATTTTAAATTTCTTGCTTTAAATTGAATTAATTTATTGTTCATGTTAACACAGAATTTTTATGAAAAATTTTTGAAAATTATAAAGAATTTTTTAATAATTTTAAACAATTAAAAAATTTTAATTATTTAATCACAAAACTAAACATCTTCCATGATTCTTGGAAAGGCAGTTCACAAATGAAGTGTAATGAATCTCACAAAAGTTTTGCACATTCTGAACATTGCGATGCGATTAAGGAATTCCGAGAGTCAATTTGACGCCTTCTTTGTATGAAGTAGGTCCAATATTTAGTGTTCGAACCAGCTTCGAGATGTCCATGGATATGTCTGCTGGTGATGAGACTCCACGATCAACCTAAATTATCGAAACCACATTCATGATTATTGCAGAGAAACAGAATGCAGAAATGCTAAACATAGTGACAAATCGTGGCAGTACATACATTCACTGCATTTCAGGGTTGAGCATCTAGTACAACCAGATGATGAATCATTAAGGAAGAAGGGAATGAGTAAAAATGGTGAATCAGATATACCCAAGAGTTTATGACTGGAATTCTAGTATATGTACGTACCAATGAAGCAGATACCGGCTTGATTAAAGATGGGCTGTATCCTCTAAAATCCGCCACAGCCTCGGCCATTTGAACACGAGATACCCTATCAGGTCCACCAACATTTAAGAGCAACTGCATTTTCTTACCCTCTGTTACAATCACCATAAGCATCATAGTGAGTAATCGGATGTTTCAATACAGAATCATACCAGCTTTGTGAAAAATGAAGAAATTCCATACAATCCAAGATTATAAACTGAACTGTGTGATTTCTCATACATCAGACTTGGAAATCTAGAATTGATTCATTTGGAAACAGCAGTTCCATAACTAAATGAGATGCTAAGAAGCTGATTGTGTAAACAAGTGGATAGCTGCTTGGACAAGTATGATATCCTTCAAAGAATCTCTCGTAAGTGAAGCAAAGAGAAAGCATTTGGACATGTAACAGGCTAACTATAGAGATCATTGAATCAATAGCAATATGGCCTGATTGAAGAGGCTTGTACAGGGAACGTATCGAAACAATACCCAGGACAGGAGATTCGATTAACCTAGACTCGCAAGCAGAAATTTCACTTTGACAGGAATTTGGACATGTAACAGGCTAACTATAGGGATCATTGGATCAATAGCAATAAATCCTCTTTGAAAAGGTCGTATACATATCTTCTTTCACTTCGACAAGCATTTGGACATGTAACAGGCTAACTATAAGGATCATTGGATCAATAGCAATAAATCCTCTTTGAAGAGGCTCATATACAAATCTTCTCCAAATAATACCTGGGACAGCAGATTCAATCAACCTAAAGAAGCGAAAATTTCACCTCGGCCGTCAATAGGCTTAGTTAGGGCATTTATAACGAGACCAAAAGACTGCAATCTATAGATTCATACAACAATTCCACACCTGAAAGCCATCTTTGTGTCAATGACAATATGACAATCACAAGATCCTTGACGTACACAGGGCAGCGGAACTCATCATAAAAAAAATTCATCTCATCTCCTTTGGATAGAGCACTGTCAATCCACTGTATAGATCACACGTCAAGCACTAGGGATTGAATGTTGTAGAAACATTAAATGAATGTAAAGTCTTCATCTTTAAAGAACCTGAATTGGAAGAGACTTTGGAACAGGCGAGATAGTATGTGGACCAAAGATGATACTGCTCCTCAAAATCGCAAAATTGGGGCATTTCTCTGATATAAGCTGCTCAGCAGCCAATTTAGATTTGCCATATACATTTACAGGAACAGAGTCGTCTTCTTCCTCGTAGAAGGACTTCACCCCTTCATAAACTGGAACATAACAGAGTACCAACCAAACGATCAACCATCGATCGGTTAATCACAAGTAATGTGAGAAGCGAGTCTAACCTTGATCGGTTGATAAATGAATAAGAAGGGTGTTTCCGTCTCTGAAGCTTAACAACCAATCCACAAGCGAAGACGGTACGTTTACAGACATTGCAGCGTCGGGGTCGCTTTCGCAGGCGCGAGGAACAGAAATGGCGGCACAGTTCACTACAACGTGAGGGTGGCCGAATTTCTGGGCAACTACGTCGAATCCGTCCCTGGTTCGCAGATCAACTTGGAAGGCGACGGCGCGCGGAATCGCGTGGAGTAATGGGTGAAGAGGGACCGAATTGGAGTGGTGAGTGAAAGCGAGATCGTAAGGGATATCCTCGATCTCCGAAAATCCTTGCAACAGGTGCTGCCCCAAGTAACCTGTTCCTCCTACCACCAAAACTTTTCTCCTGTTAAGAGCACCCGCCATTGGCGCAAGGTTTCAGGAAGCTAAGGTCTGGGTCGGTACCCTGGGGATGTAGGAAGGTGTTCTTTGTCCCTTCTTTCGCAAGGCATTTCCAATTTTTATTTTCTAACGGTATAAATATAATTACACGCTAATTTCAAATTTAGATTCTAAATTATAGTTATTAACTTATTATGACTTACATTTTTTAAAAATAATTTGGTTTGATACAAAAATTATTTTCATTATAAAATATTATTTAAATTTTATAGCTTATAAAATCTCATGATCTTTTTACCATTATTCCTTTTGTAAAACATTATTTAAAAGAAATGAATATAAATAGTAGGCAAGGCACATAATTAAAGTTTGATTTATGTTCTAATTCTTAGAGTATCCAAAAAATATGTCACATGTGCTTGAAAATTAGTGGTCAGTGATTTTAATTTCATTTAAAGCTGTCCAATACATCAATTTAGCAATAATTTTGAAAACTAAACCTATAAATTTTTAATTAAAAATTTAAGTTTAAGTATCTAAGTGTAAGAAAATATTTTAATACCATAAATACAAATTATTTAGCATTAATTTTGATAATTAGATCTTATAAATTATGAAATTAAGAATTTATATTTAAGGTTTAATTGTGAGCATCATTAGGAGAGATGTCTCTTAAGGAGTGGTTAAGTTGGTGGAATAGGTGGCATAAGGTCAAAAAGTCTTGTATTTGAATCCCCTAACTTATACTCTCTCAATCGAGCCTGTCATACAAGACTTGCCTAGTTCAGAGTACCTAATTGACGTGATTTATAAGCTGTTGTATCAATCTGAAGATTTACCCAATGTGCATTCAAAAGATAACAACTGCAGGTCCTTCGTTTAAAAAAAATCATTAGGAGAGATTATTCTGGAAATGAGCATCATTAATTAATACTTATAAAAGATTAAGTTTAAAAGTAGTGATCACAATTTATTTTATTATATAAAAGATAATATATCATTAATTAATTTAATTATAAAAGATTAAATTTTAAAAATAGTGTGCACAATTTATTTTATTATATAAAAGATAACATTATTGGTTATATTGAATTTATATTAATATAAATTAATATATAAAAAGGTAATGTTATTGGTTATTTTGAATTATTAATTTTCGTATTTAAGCCTGTTTTATTAATTTTCGTAATGCAAAATAATGGAGATACAGACAAGAGGAGAGCCGTAGATATGAGAACACAGATGCCATCCATCCAACAGTGTAAGTGACACGATACAAATTACAAAGTCGAGTTTTAGGCCTTCTTCTGCAACTATATATACCCAAGCATCTTTATAATTCAAGCCCTCTCGTACCAATTCTTCTTCGCGCCACTCTTATTTCTCTCTGTGAATGCGACGATTTCTTGCAGAAAGTTAAATTTTAGTTGATTTGCATTGCTTCGATTTTGAATTTTCAAGTTGAATAGGGAAACAGCGACATCAAATGACGAGGAAAAACTGCAACAAAGTGATAAGACTCTATTCTTGATTACCAGTATTTAGGTCTGTGATGATAGTCGTTGTTCCTCATTTCTTTTTGAAAATTTTGTTCTGCTCTGGATCTGTAGTGCGAGATGTGATGAGAAACTTTTGGTCCGTGTTTCTGATCTCTATACCAAGTTTACTGGATCAAGGGAACAAGAAAAGTTAATCGGAAGCTTGAATCGGAAATTTCGGGTTCCGGAATATGTTTCTGGCCATGGTAGAGTGTAAACATTAACATCTTACCTTTGCAGGATCTGATACTGACGTGAAAAGGTGAGAGATGTTGCAGAAGCGAGCCTCCATTGCAGAACGTTTGGTGTTAGTTTGTGAACATGCTGGTCTTCTTCAGGAAACCTGAACTGAAATTGGCGGTGACTGTTATTGGAACTGAGGTTATCTCGAATCCCTGAACTGAAATTGTTGATAACTGTTATTGGAACTGAGGTTATCTCGAATCATCCTAAATTTAAATCTCTGATGACTTTATCCAAGATAACTGATTTGAATTATCATAATATCATTCAAAATGAAGAATGTTCATTACCTTATCTTCGAGATAATATCGTGAGGAGTGGATAATGATCTTTGCATATTGAGGTAAATTTCACTATATCTAAAACCTTTATAAATAAGATCAAGTAAAATATTTAATTTATGTGATTGAATTGAACCCTCCTAAATATATTAATAATTCTCATTACTACTTAAAATGCATTTAAGTCAAACTAAAACGTATAATATCTTGGTATAGGTATAAATAATTTTTTAAATATTTATGTAATTAATTTTTTATTACATCAATTATTAATAAAAATATTTAAACATTTTTTCAATAAAATCCTTCGTATTTTCTTATTTTTCCATAAAATAAAAGATATCAAATTTCTATATTCTATATTTTTTCAAAAAAAATTTTTAAAAATTTCTACATATTAATTAAACTTGAATTAAATTAATAAACTCAAATTAAATTAATAAATCAAGATACAACAACAATAAAATTTAAAGGTAAATACCGGTACAATCAATGATTAATAAAACCTTAAACCGTCCAATTTTATTGTTGTTTAAAACTATCAATTTATTAATCAGTTAATTTTTATTAATTAATAAGTTTATATGAACTAAAATAAATTAATTTGCTTTTATTTAACCATATCTTTTTTCAATCAAACTCTTCGATGGTAAAAAATAATCATTTTAATTTTATTCAATTTTTAACGAATACTCTAATATTGAATGAATCTTTTAAATTTTAAAATTCTTGTTTTATCGGTTTAACTTTCGGTCTGATTTTTAGACACGGGATAAAATGATATAGTATACTGAAATTTATTTTTATATATTTTCCAAAAACAAAACTTATTTTTATACCCTTTTCTTTTTTTATACAATTTTCCCAAAAAATATTTTTTATACTATTTTCTAATTAATACGGTAGTCAGCACTAAGCACACAACAACTATATAAGAGCACAATTTAAAGTGAAGGCAGAGATACCTATAGAAGTTTCGTTTCCTAAGACTTCACTCTGTTCTTATTTCTTCTATCCTCTCCCGCGAAACTCACATCAATGGCTTTTGCTTATTAACACCATGTCTGATCGATTGATTCTTTTTCGTCCCTTGATTTCTTCTTCTTTCTTTTAATAAATTTTGGCTGATCATAATCTCTTGACCTCTTCACTGTAGTTTCAATGGGGGTTATGTGTTTACCAGAATCCGTTTTAATAAATTCCCTATTGATTATTCCTTAATCAAAGGCTTTCTTTCTTGCGTTTATGCTGATGACTGTTAAAGATCTGAACAGTATTTTTTTGGTTTAATTTTAGTTATTTTATTGGTTAAAAGATCATGGGAGAAGATAAGGAGAGTAATTTTGATTCAGGGAAGGAAAGTTATGATGATCGTTCTAAAGATGTGATTCCATGTCCACCATCTGTTAAAAGGTTAGTTAAAGCTTAATGAGACTTCTTCGTCTTCATTTAATGGCTGCTTTCACATTAAATCATATGTTCGTTGTTGCAGAAGAAAAACAGGTCCTACGAGACGATCGACGAAGGGAGGTTGGACAAAGGAAGAGGTAATAAGTAACCAGGAAGTGAATGAAGTTGGTTTACGGTTCTACGATGCAATAACCTAACCTCCATTGTTTTGTTCTGTTTACTGATAGGATGAAGTTTTAGTTGCTGCTGTTAAACACTTCAATGGAAAAAACTGGAAGAAGATAGGTATTCATAATCTTTCACATTCCTGACTTGATTATTCCAATCCTCATTGTTTTGGATTTTTTTTTTTTTTGGGGGGATCTGTTTTGCAGCTGAATACGTTCCTGAAAGATCAGATGTCCAGTGTCTACATAGGTGGCAGAAAGTTCTGAATCCTGAACTTGTCAAGGGAACCTGGAAAAAGGAGGTGCATAGTGATTGAAGTTGGTGTTTTTGGAAGTTGGTATTGTTTCTTCAGCACCATTGATATGTTTCTGCAGGAAGATGATCTAATATGTGAGCTTGTTGAGAAATTTGGGAATAAGAAATGGTCTGAAATAGCTAAGTATTTGCCTGGCCGCATAGGCAAGCAATGCCGTGAAAGGTATTATGCTATAACCTTTTCAAGGATTGCATAGGCAAACACTTTTATTTGGAAACAAGTAATCGAGTTTAGAGTGATTGCTTAATTCAGGTGGCACAATCATTTAAATCCAGGCATAAAGAGAACTCCATGGATCAAACAGGAGGAAGTGGCTCTTATTATTGCTCATAGTATGTATGGGAATAAGTGGGCTGAGATTGCCAAGTTTCTGCCTGGGAGGTATCAGTGAAAACTCTACTTGAGAACTACTTTACTTAGGATATGGAATTCTAGACTGAGTTTGGTCGCATTTCATATTTCCAGGACGGAAAACTCAATCAAAAACCATTGGAACTGCTCAGTTAGTAAGAAACTCGGAACTTATAGAGTTGAACTTTATGATCGTATTGTGAAAGCAGAAACCGGTAGACCAGAGTTGGAGAAACAAAGCCTTGATCAGAACATGAACTTGGATACACTTGATCTGAATCATGAAGGAACTGGAACTCTAACTAGTAGTAGACAACAGCA
>JAOQMS010000004.1:1806752-1818268 GCA_027563885.1 Erythroxylum longipes | reverse complement strand
ATACCGACTTTTAAGTGCTAAGTGATGTGGCACGCCACCCTCGCGGGGCACGGATTCGGATATCACCATCGATATCGAGTTCGGATCCAACGGGAGTGGGGTGTTACATGAATAATCGGCACTGTAGTCAGTCACTCCTTGAGTTCATCAAACGCACTTTTGCATGGCTTGTCGAAATCAAACTTCACGTCTTTTTGGAGCAATCTGAACATGGGTTGCGTAATTTTGAAGAAGTCCTTAATAAATAGCCGATAGAATTTTACGTGGCTAAGAAAAGAACGAACTTCCCGCACAGTCACGAGGTAAGATAAAGATCCAATAACATCTATCTTAGCCTTATCGACTTCAATGCCTTTCGAAGAAACAGTATAACCCAAAATTATGTCTTGATCAACCATAAAATGACATTTTTCATAATTTAAAACTAAATTAGTTTCAATGCATCGTTTAAGTACTTTTTCAAGATTGACAATGCATGTTTCAAAAGACTCTCCATAGATCATGAAATCATCTATAAAAATTTCCATGCAATTTTTCACAAGATTAGAGAAAATACTTACCATACACCTTTGAAATGTCATGGGTGCGTTACATAATCCAAATGGCATTCTGCGGTAAGCAAAGGTGCCGAATGGACATGTAAAGGTTGTCTTCTCTTGATGCTTGGGTGCGACCAAAATCTGGTGGTATCCTGAATAGTCATCTAAACAACAATAGTGAGATTTACCTGCAAGTTTTTCAAGCATTTAATCAATGAATGGAAGCGAAAAATGATCTTTTCTAGTAACTGAATTAAGCTTCTTATAATCTATGCATACCCTCCAACCATTTTGAGCAGGAGTTGGTATTAACTCACCATTGCTATTTTCAATTACAGTCACCCCAGTTTTCTTCGGAACTACTTGGACCGGACTTACCCAATTGCTATTCGAGATTGGATAAATAATGCCAGCTTCAAGAAGCTTCAAAATTTCTTTCTTCACCACTCCATTATGAGTGGATTTAGACGACGTTGGGGTTGCCTCACTTCCTTCGCTTCATCTTCCATCAAAATTCGATGCATGCAAATAGTGGGATTAATACCTTTCAAATCAGCCACTGTCCAACCAAAAGCTTCTTTATTCTCTTTTAATACATTAACCAGCTGGCTTTCCTGCATATCCGAATTTGATTAGAAATAATAAGAGGCAATGTATCTTTCTCACATAAAAAGACGTACTTCAAATAACTAGGCAAGCTCTTCAACTCCAATGTTGGTGGGTTGATTAATGACGGTAGCAACTTTTCCACACTTATGGACATTTCCATGGACATGAGCTGTTGGAGGAGTGGTTCGGTGGTCTCCCCACACACAGATGTCTCCACTTGATTGCTGGATAACAACGTTTGTTTGCCATCCTTCCACCATGGTGTGTTTTCTTCTTTCAAGATCATGCCAAACTCAACTTTGTCTTCCAAAATCAAATTATCCTGCACCCATGTGTCAATAAAATCCACAGAAACAATAGGTTGTTCGTCATCTAGAATTCTCATGGTATTGTAAATATTGAACTTAATTAATTCACCATCAAATTCAATTGTTAAAGATCCATCATGAACATCTATTTTTGTTCTAGTTGTTTTCAAGAACGACCTTCCGAATAAAATCGGAGTGGAAGAAGATGTATCATCAGTGCCCATCTGTAAAATATAAAAATCAGCCAGAAAAAGTATATTTCCTACTTGAACCAAAATTTCTTCTAACACACCTTTTCGATAAGCATTTGAGCGATCCGTTAATTGAATCACTACATTAATTTCTTTAAAAGGTCCAATATTTAAGGATTTATAAACTTCATATGGCATGACATTAATGGACACACCTAGATCTAACATAGCTTTTTCAATTTCACAAATCACCAAATTGACATGGGATAGTGAACATACCTGAATCTTGACACTTGGGTGGAAGCTTTTTCCTTTGTAACATAGCTAAAACGTTCTCCCCCAATTGCACTTTCTCGTCAAATTTTAATTTCCTCTTTAAAGTGCAAAGTTCGTTAAGGAATTTTGCATACTGTGGAATCTGTTTAATCGCATCAAGGAGAGAAATATTTACTTAAACTTTTTTTAAAGTCTCCCATATTTCTTTTTCTTGCTCTTCCTTTTTTGCTTTGGCAAATCGGCTCGGAAAGGGGGCGAAATCACCATATTCTTCATCTTGTTTTGCGTCGTTTCTAGTTGTGAAAGTGCCTTTTGCATTATTTCTTCTTCTACCTCTCTTTTGGAATTCTTCGGAAGTGAGTCCTGCAATTCTTTATCACTCCGCAGCGTGATAACCTTCGCACTTTGTTTAGGATTGATCTTCGGTTGTGCTGAAAAATTTTCAGAAGTTCGCGCTTCCAATCAATTTATGGCAGTTGCCATTTAGCTCATTTGATTTTCAATAATCTGGAAATTTGCTTCAATATTCCGTTGAAACGTCAAAGTGTTAGTGGCCAAAGATTGAACTAAATCTTCCAAAGAAATCTTACCCTCGGAAGTGGATGTTGTATTTTGATTTTGTCGAAGCATATACGGTTGTCTATACTGCTGAAAATTCGTGGTTGCTTATTGCCCTTGAGGATTTCCATAACACAAATTCGGGTGATCGTGCCATCCCGGATTGTAGGTGTTAGAAAATGAGTCAACTTCCTTTAACTCTGTCCACCAAAACCTCCTTGAATATATTCCATATACCTTTGCTTCTTCTTTCTTCGTAACCGCGGTTTGTCGCACCAAAGAAGTAAGGTCATCCAATCTTTTCTCCAATGTGGCCACGTTCACCTCACTCACGGCTTTTGCTCCTTGCCCAGTGCGTATGCTGAATTGTTGGGTATTGGAAGCCATATTTGCGATCAAGTCCTTTGCGATTGTCAGTGTTCTGTCAACTAAGACGCCACTGCTTGCAGCGTCAATCATACTCCTATCCGTGAGCGAAAGACCTTCATAAAAGTATTGGATTAGCAATTGGTCAGTTATTTGGTAATGGGGACAACTAGCACAAAGTTTTTTAAATCTTTCCTAATATTCGTAGAGTGTTTCTCCCGTATGTTGTCGAATTCTGCAAATTTCCTTTCGAATGTTGGCGGCTCTTGATGCTGGAAAATATTTCTCGAAGAAAAGCCTTTTCATTTCTACCTATGTTTGCACATTTTCTCCTGCTGAATAGTACAACCAATCTTGAGCATCATCTTTGAGAGAAAAAGGGAAGGCTCTTAACTTAATTTGCTCTTCCTTCACATTCGTCAGCTTCATTCCCATGCAAACTACATTGAATTCCTTCAAGTGTTTGTACGGATCTTCTCCCAGTAGACCCCTGAAAATAGGTAATAAATGAATCAGCTCGGATTTTAATTCAAAAGTATTATTATTACTTAAATTTGGAAAATTAATGCAGTGGGGCTGTTGAGGGTCCGTGAGCGTGGCTAGTTCTCGAAGGGTGCGGTTTGCTGCCATCCGTTCCATTTTCTGCACTTGTTACTACTGTTTCGTCTATTTCCGTAGTGCCTTTACTGCTTTCTCAATTTCAGGATTATACTGCAAATTTTCTAATTGATTCGAACGCTTAACGTACATACACCATTAAAAATTCCCAAGTAACAGTGCCAAAATTTGGTACTGCTGTCGCTTGCAACCAAATTAAAAAGAAATCAACCTTCGTCAATATAAATTAATGTAGTAGTGGAAAGTGGGTATCGTTCCCACGAGGAATTTTAACGGAAAAGATTGTACGAGTTCAAAACCAAAATCAAGTAACAAATGGGAGTTTTCAATTCACGTAAATTTAAGAATGTAGAAATAACAAAAATAAAAAATTAACAAAAGTAATTGGATCTGAAAATTTAATAGACTAACCTTGGTTTCGGGTCACCGATGTTACTAAAATGAATCCTTGATATAAAATTTAGTTCATCAATAAACATTCATTGGGGGTGTTTTTTCTTAGGTGTAAATGATTAGAAGCATGTATTCTAAGTATTCTTATTAATCAACAACCTAGATACGATCGTAAGTTCAATTGATTAATAGTATTAAGAATTAAGAAAGCAATGAACAAGATAACACATGTACAATATGCAATTAATCTAGCTGAACGTCTTCTTAGAATTTCCAACTCTAACGTAAAGAAGGTAATCCTAATTGCTACTTGTGATTAATAAAACTGAACGTCATATTTTATTAATTTAGCTAACGAATTAATTCCTAGTTGCACGCCTAGAAATTAATCAATTCAATTAGAAAAAGTAATTCAAAAGACACTCAATGTTCATTAACAAAACAAATTTTATTAAAACATCTAACATATAATAGATGATAACACGGTTTCCCTCAACCAAGAAAAGGAATTTAGCTCCTCATAACAAAAGTGAAATTCAATAAAGAAATAATAAAACACAATGTCTCCATCCCTGGTCTTTCTAGAAAATCCGAAAATACTTAGAAAAATAATGTAGAAACGTAAATTGGACTATGAACAATAGAAAATTAGAAGAAGAAATAAAGTAGAAAATGTAAACTACTAGCCCTAGCCTCCGTGAACAGTAACGCAAATCCTCTTTTTTATGCTTTTTGATCCCATCTTTTTCCATCTCTCTTATAGATCTCATCTTCCACGTGTTCAGATTGTGAATCTCTATCAATCTGATCTTAAAAGATCATGAGAATCTAAAACGAATCAGATTTAAATTTGAAAGCAGATATGCAGATTTTTTCTTTCATCTTTGCATGTGGCCATATCTAGTCATGAATTTGCTGCCAATCTAGAATTTCAGATTTCTTTGTTTCTTTTGCATCATTTTAACTCAATTTTATCTCCCAAGTGTTAGAAATCATCTAAAAACAATTAAGACACAAATCCATAAATTTTGAATAATAATTTCAACATATGAGAGAGATTTATATATCAAATAAGTGCAAAATGACAACTTAATAATCATATATTGTTCAATGACAATATGAAAAATTAGTACTTCTTAAATTTTTTATCAAGTAATAAGAATTTATAAATATGTAATAATCTGTCAATATTTTATTTTAAATAGAAAAATTAATAAAAATTAGTGATTATCAATATCATTAACCAATAAAAATATTTTTCCTATAGAATAAGAAGATTGTTTAATAACAATCAACATTAAAAATTACTAAATAATAGTCGTACAATTGATTCCGAATAGAAAAAAATTCACTTAACCAATTCACGTGTTCAAATATAAGAAATAGATTCACCATGTAGTTGAAGATGGATTCTAACGTAGAATTCTTACATTTGACACAAAGTGAACTCAAACACTAGTACCTATTGGAGAGGGGAGCAAATCTGTTGTTCCCGATTTGCTGTGCGCTTAGGATCCCAGCCATCCAAAACAATAACCTAGATGGCTGGGATCTATCGGGCACAGCAATTCGAGAACAGCCCTACTGTGCCCATTAGAAAGATGACAAAAAAGCTAGGGCTAGCCTAGATTGACCTAAGTTAACGGACCTAGTCTGGTTTGATTGAGTTTTGGGTTAGATTTGAACTTTTTCTGTAAAATTTTTGAGCTTTAGGTCGAGTTTGGACTTAGGTTGTCCAAACCCGTGCCCGATCCAAAGTTTAAGAGTTATAGAAAAATGACGCGATAATTTTGAATAAAATAAATATAGTTTTCTATTTTTAATTAAAAAATTAGACTCGAGCTTGGACTTCTGCAAATATTAGGCCCTCACTCGTCCAAAAATTTATAGACTGGATTCGGGCTCGACCAAACCCATTGTCATCCTACCTATTTAGAGGTAGGGATGACAATAGGTTGACCTGGGCCAGATCACTCAGGCCCAAGCTTGACTTGTTAGCTTCTGCTCAGGCTCATAGTAGTTGAGCTCAACTGAGCCCGAAGCCGCTGACCTGGACCGGTTTATTTATTTTTAAATTGAAAATAAAAAATGAAGTCTTTTTTTTATATAAATGTCAGGTCTCAAGCCAGGGCAGGCCTAAGCAACTAAAACCCTAGGCCTATATGAGGCCCATTTTTCAAAAAATTCGAACATAAGGCATGATCAATTCAAGTCTAACTTATTAACCTCAAGTCAAACCGGGAAGGACTTAGACCTAAATACCATCCCTACTTGGAGGCTCTTAGAAGAATTCCCTTCATCTAGTCACGAAAGATTATTGATTGAAAATTTCTGGATAAGCATGAACCTTGAAAATTTAAGTTCATTGCCTTTTCAATATTTTCTTATACGTAATTTGATGGTTTTTGACTAAAGACATTTATAAGATAGCCAGCTCTGGATAGACTCAAATCTTTATTCATTTCTTAGAAAGAAAGGTATTACCACTAGAAACCAGTATCCTGTTTTCTGTTTTTCTTTGTGTATATCGTCATCTACTTGACGTAATTGGAAAACAATAAGTTGATGCAAGTGGGTATCATATATTAATTGGATTTTTATAATATTATAATCTGTTCATCCAATTAATAATTTTATTAATAAAAGTTTGATCAAACTCGACTCTTCACATAATACCTTATCCAAATAGTATTGACGATCAAATTTTATATTAAAACGATGCCACTTCAATATTTTATTTAAACCAATTTGAGCAGACTGAATCCATCTTTAAAATTTGAATTTGACCCGAAATTTAATTAAGTCATAAGATTTTAATACTACATGTTGGTAATAGAGTATTCTGAACGTGAAATGTAAGAGGAGCGTGTTCGTGGGTGTGGCGTATAGGTGCGTAATGTGAAAGGTCTTCTATATTAAAAAATATATATACAACAAAATTTTGAATAATGTTAAATTCAAGTTAAGGTGCCGAGTCAATTCATAGTCATTTTTTAATATTAATACAAAGTTATGAAGTCTCCTTTTCATACGATTTTTTAAATAATATAATTGTTACTTTTAAGCCAATTAGAACTTTTTTTTTTAATTTCGAACTTCTATCTTAGTTCAGGTTTGTGCTGTTCAACTTGACATGAAGTTTGAAGCTCAAAATTTTCAAATAAAACAATATCATTTTTAGAATTTAAACTTAAAGACTAGTCGAGCTTGACCCGTGATAAGGTTTTTATTGTTGGACTTGACTGGAAGCTCAAAGCTCAAAAATTTTAAATAAAATAAGAACGTTTTCATATTTTAATTGAAAACTTAATCGAATTTGACTCGGACTTAACCAAATTTCAGATCACTCAAGCTCCATCAAGTGTAGGCTTTGATTAGGAGCCTCAAACCCAATAGAGCCCTAGGTTCGAGCCTGAACTAGCCCTTCCCAAGCCTAGGTTGGAGATAGGGATTGTTAAGATAATTATTAATCTCCTTTAATAAATTCTTATATTCTTAATTATCTCAATATTACAAAGTACAAATAATTTTAGATAAGAACAATGTTACATTAAAACAATGTTACATTAACTATCTTAGATAAAAACATATTCAATTTATTATTAATTCCATCAAATAATTTATTTATAATTTATAAATTACTATATATAAGAATGACAAATTAAATTGGATGAGATTGAATTGATCCAAATTATTTTTAATACAATTCAGTCTGACTCATTTAATTTACAAATAAATTCATCTCGAAATTCGATCAGATTTAGGTCAATATTAAAATGTCGTTTCGTTGATTTTGCTCGGGTCAATTTAATATGTTGATGTAGATGATGTCTCATTTCTTTCTATTTTCCATCTTAATGATTATTCCATATGCATTCACTCACCATGAATTTCCAAGCAAATACAATTTTGGTCCGATCAACAGTCAATTCTCATGATTCCTTAATTCCACAGGAATTCCTTTTTAAGCAAACTCCATTTCTTCTTATACTTCCCAACACCTTCTTCCTGATCTGTAAAGCAGTGCCTCCATAATTAAGAAACAACCTCAGTTTCTTCTTCCTCCTTTCCCCGCAAGTTCCTTCTTGAGAAACCTCTCACTATACTTGAGCTTTTAGCACTCAATAGCTTTAGGGTTGTCACAATGCAAAGTACGTACCACAGTCTCGAAGTTAATGTGATATCCTGTGAAGACTTGAGGATTAACCGAAGACCAGTGAAGAACAAAACTTATGTCATCGTCAGGACCGGTCCTCTCAACTCTCTAACAACAAAGATTGACACTGAAGGTGGTAGCAACCCATTTTGGAACGAGAAACTGGTAATGGACATGCCCATCCACGAGCGATTCGTAACGTTTGAAGTCTACCGCAAGGGTTCTTCTGGGAATAGGTTTGTTGGGTTGGCGAGAATGCCGGTGACGGACTTCATGGGAAGGTATTTACCGGAGGGTTACTTGAGCTTTTTGAGTTACAGGTTACGAGATGCGAAAGATGGTCGGAATGGCATTATCAATGTCTCGGTGAGAATGGAACCAACTAGAAGCTGGTCCACCCAGCGGAAGAAGAAGATGCATGAAACGTCCTCCTCCTCCTCCTCTTGTACCTCGAAGACATTGGCCATGCCGAGTGGTAAGAGTGAGCAGGGTGAAGTTGTAACAGGAGTTCCTGTTTGGTGGGTTCATGGCGCTTAATGAGTGCTAATTTTCATCATCTCCATCATCATCAGATTTAGAAGTGCACAATTGCTTCACAGTTGTTGAACTTTAGATTATATATTAATTAAATGTTATTATTATTCTCATATTGGAAACAGCTTCTTAAAAAATTAAAATTTAGATTTTTTCAATTAAGTATCCAAGCTTTTAAAATTTTTGATTGAGTGTCCAACATTCTAAAACTTTAACAATTCAGTTCAAAATGTTAATTTCGTCAATAATTTGTTAATATTGCTAACGGAATTTTTGTTGTTTATAAGTGTCCACGTGAAAAAATTCTCTGTATTTCAATCTAATTATGAATAATATTTTTTAAAGTGAACATTTACGTATCATGAACAACAAAGATTTTGTTAGTTAAATTAGCGAAATTAATAGCGAAATTAACATTTTGAACTAAACTATTAAGGTTTTAAAAACTTGAGCCATGAATTGAAAAAAATTTAAAAAGTTGAACACTTTAAAATTAGTTATTAACAACAACATCAACACCACCCAATGAGAATCACGTAAAAATGCAAAATCTTGAAAGGTTCATTAATATACAGTATTAAAAAAAGGATATTTTGGTGTATAAATTTAAATTTTTCATATTTTTATCAATTACAACAAAACTTACAAAACTCCTAGCAGACTCAAACTACTATTCCTAAATCAAGCTAATTTTCATTCACATATTCAACATTTCTTTACTAAGGATGAAAATAGGTCGGCTCGCCCAATCCCAAGCTCGGCTGACAGCTTTTGCCCAATAAGGATGAAAATAGTTTGGGCCTGCCCAATCCCAAGCTCGGTCTACAGCTTCTGCCCGATCTTGGGTAAGCATGTCAAGTCTTAATTCATTGGCCTAAATTTAGTTGTTTTCAATGAATCAACCTACGGGTCAGATCCAGGCCCATACTTACTTGAGGCCTAATTATTCTAAGCAAAATAATATCATTTTGCTTAGAAGGGTTGAATCTTGGGTAAGCCTGGATCTAATTAAAAAATAAATTGTTCTATATTTTTAATTTTAAAAAATTATTTTTTTAAAAATGGCAAGGTTGACATTGCCATCCCTAATCTTGGGTCCAGTCTTACAGCTTCTCCTTGACCCCCAAGTTATTAAGTTCTACTTGGCTCGACCCAATTTAGTTTTTTTTTTTTAAATTAAAATAAAAAACAACAGAAGGACGCTGTTTTCCTTATAGCAGTATCGGACCCGTCCCTAGTCTTTACTCCCATTCCAACGTCCTTCAAATAACCAAAGTCCAAAACAACTATCGAAACCTAGAACAATGAATTTTCCTCTTCTAATGAATTGACAAACCAGCTTTGGATTTGACAATGGCTGGTCTTATTTCAGCTTTGGAGTTACTTTTCATAAAACCGAGTTACTACTTCACCTGCTCATCAACATTATAGAGAAAGAAGGTAACATCATTGGCACTCCCTATAGAAGATAATGGTTCTGCACGTGACACTCAATGAGACTAAACATATGTCCTGCCAGTTATGCATCACCAAGGAAGCAACGGTCCTATAATAATCAAGGAAGCAACTGGCAGCAACGGTCCTATAATAATCAAGGAAGCAACTGGCAGCAACGGTCCTATAATAATCAAGGAAGCAACTGGCAGCAGGATATATGTTTAGTCTCATCACGTTCAGCTGAATCTTTGATAGGGGCAGAACCATTATCTTCTATACTCCCCTCCACACGTTCAATTCAGAAAATGAATCAAACAAAGACCTCGGAAGTGGGAACCTACTAACATCGCGGAAATTGACTTCCACGGTCTGCGGATGAAGTTTCATAGTGATAAAAGACATGAACATGTTAGGACAACAACCTAAGACCTGCACCAAAGACGCATTCAATTCGTCTCCTTTCCTCTAATGTTTCTTACACTCTTCAAACTTTTCAAACACTAACTGTTTCTCAACATTCCAAGCTTACAATCACTATCGGGAAAAGTCAAAACTCCTTTGTTTTTCATGCCTAAATCAATTCCAAAAAGAGTAAGAATAGTAATATAAACGAATTAAACTTTTAAACAAGGACATTTTGTGTTTGAACTTAGAATTTTTGGCCAGAACTGACCAATTTTGGTAGACAGGAAATTGGATGTGGCATTATGTTAAAAGATTATTTAAAGACAAGGTGTCACGAAGCACCAGTGGTCTAGTGGCAGAATAGTACCCTGCCACGGTACAGACCCGGGTTCGATTCCCGGCTGGTGCATGGTGAGCTGTGAGGACAATTGCGCACACGTGATGGGTAGGGCTCGTCACAACCATCTGATTTCCTGATGAACATTAGCGTATCTGAGCTCGATATTAGTATTTTTCCTTTTCACAGGAATGAATCCATTTAACTTCTCAAAGTATACAATTTAGCAATGTCAACCAGTTCTTATTAGTGACAGAAACTGAAAACTTTCCAGCTTTCTTCCAGAGTCTTGTGAGTTATTTCAGAAATACTGGAATGGTGTCCACATATCATTTAGCATAGTAAGCTATTCTCTATATGTCATTCACTCCCCAAGTAAAGCTATATACTTGCAGGAACAAGTACATTAATCACAATAAAGACAAAACAAGCCAACTCTGGCGGAATATCTCCCGAGGTTGCTCTTGTCAAGAATGGCACCTCTGTCAAAATGTGTTGATGCAAAGGAGATGCTGAAGGGAAACCTTATGATTCAAAATGGGGTACTCCACCCCACGGACTGAATCTGATTCCGCTACACTCTGTCAATACCGCTGAGGTTGCTGGGTTTCAAAATGTTGAGCTTGCATAGCGGGCAGGTTGCGTTAATGTGAAGCCATTTGTCCATGCACATAGAATGGAAATGATGGCAACACGGAAGCTCACGAAGTTCAGCTCCGTCTTCATAAGCTGAGAGGCAAATGCAACATTCCTGTAGTTTAGAACAAAGGTTATGTCATAGGCAGCTGA
>JAOQMS010000004.1:1771997-1805620 GCA_027563885.1 Erythroxylum longipes | reverse complement strand
TTTGCCTCAGATTTTGTAGACCTCCTATTGAGCAACCTAACAGTAGATTTGATACCAAACATAAGATCCAAGTACCCCTATACTCAAACATTAAACACTAGTAGCCATATCATCACAGAACGTAGACAAAGTTGATATTGAACTTTATATAAGAAGGTGAATAAATTTCAATATTTCCAGCTTCAAGATGCCAACTGCTTAAAACAACTTAATCATCCAAAATGAACAGAAGGAAAAGCAAACAAGATCAAAGACTTGATGGAAAGATTATTCACCAAGTTCAACTACTTACAAATCTGAACATTAACATTCATGAGTAGATGCCCTACTATTTTCCCACTATATAGACCCAGCGTAATGCAAGCTCTTTAGCCTAAGATTTGTGTACTTTTCAAAATTGCAATTAGCTCCCAGACTCGCCAGTTACACTCAAGCCAAACCTAGCATTAGTGCTTAATTTGGGTGTTCTCCATCCATTGCAATGACTTGAAAGAGAACCAGAGAAAGGAAATTACCCGATCAGCCATTGCATATAAGACTCCAAGTATACAAGGAAGGCAGCAGCATATAGCAAGACCAATCAGACATGCAATAACTATACAGATAATTATGAAGACAACATCAAGAAAAAGGAATGAAGCACAAATCCTGCAAAGGAAACCAATTATCAATTCAATAAACTTGCAGAAAAAAGGGAATGTTTCCGTTAGGCAAAACCAAAATGCTGAAATTAAACAAACCAGTAAAGCTGAGGTGAATCATGCTTCAGAGTTTGATAACAAGAGAAAACCCAGTAGAACCCAATGATCCACCAGATAAACGAAAACATCGTATTTGCAGATTCCAGTTGCTTCATAATACTGCAACAAACAAGGACCACCACATCTTAAATCCCTTATATCACCTCTCAGTTCAAGCAACTCAATAAAGGATTCCTAATAGCACAAAAGTTTAAGGTGCATGCAACAGCCTACAAATCACATATTAGAAAGCCAATCGACGCCTTTTAGCAAGAAGTCATAAGAAGTGCAGCAATCGCGAATCCAAGACAAGTGTTCCTCATGTTCTACTACTTCAGCCACTCCCTAACAGGGAAAGTTCTCATTTTTCTTCTTTGCTTAAAGATAAGAATGCATGACAGTAACACTTACGCTCCCTAACTTTAACCACCAAGAAGTTTGAAAATTGACACTTTTTGTCCGAGTCAACTTTTTCACAAACACTTGATAAGCAACAATAAGAAACGCAAAAGACTTTCTTACTTAGTCTCTTCGTCACAGCCTTGTTGCCAAGTCCCATAATCGATCGAATTCCCTCCATCACTCACTGACCCATAGCTGGAATCTCCAATCCCCCAACTCTCACTCACATTCCTTTCTTCACGCCTCCTTCTATACTCGTGAACCACACAAACAACATGAAAGAAACACTGCAAAACATACCCAATTACCCACAACCTGAGAGGCACCACAGGACTCTCCTTCACGCTAAACCCTAAGACCACCACAGCAACCACCATGAACGCCAAATTCCACAGCAAATCGAGAGCGATTATAGGCGTCGAGTAGGCCCAATCGCTCTGTCTCTCCTCAATCTGCTCCGCCGCGTTTTCGCGGATCCGGACGGAGGGCTCGCGAAGTAACATCCGTCGGCTGCTCGCTTGCCGGAGAAAGCGGGCGGCCGCGCAACGGAGGGGCTGTGGATGGCGGAGGCGGCTCCTGAGGAGAGGCGAGGTGTCGTCGATACCGGAGGCAGGAGCGTGCATTTCGTATCAGAAAATCACGGAGATAAAACTATTTCGAATTCCGTAGAACTAAATATATACACACGCATATATATATAGAAATCTGTGGAATGATTTGGGATGTACGAGAGAGACAGTTATATCATATCATGATCTTGAGTGAATTTGATTCTCACGTTCTCCCGATTCTTCTTACACTAATGTGAGAGAATTAAAGATGCTATTTTGAAGAAGAAGAGACAGCTCTTCCGCAATTATGGTTGATCTGAAAAGTGCGTGCCATTTTAGCGCAAGACAACTCTTGTAATGACTTTAAATGGGGACATGTCTGAATACTAAAGCGATAAGGCGACACCTGTTTGTTTTGTCTTGCATTAAATTATCTGGAGTTCCGGGTCTATCTGTCCTGTCGGATCAGCTCGCCTCGTATCTCCTCCAGGCTACGCTCCGCCGAAATCAAATCCTGACTCAGCCATGTGCTAATGGAAGAAGGTAGAACCAAATAGCTTTCTCTGAAGTCTGAACCTTCTGAGCCTGTAAGAGGATAAAGTTGGTTATGCGTAAAGTTCGAATTTTGATTCGTTCTCGTTGTTTTATTCGTCAAATAAAGACGACCCAGTATTTGCATTCCGTCGCTGTTGCTAAATCGAGCGCCTTTTGTGATTGGAAGGTTGAATTCAATCGCCGTCTCAATGGTTTGTCCAAATTGGGACGTATTCAGGAAGCACGCCAGATGTTCGACGAATGTCCTGACAAGGATGAGTTTGCTTGGAACACTATGATTGCCGCTTATGCCAATGCAGGGAGGTTAATGGAAGCCGACAGGCTTTTTCGCGAGGCCAAAGTGAAGAGTTCGATCACTTGGTCGGGTCTAATATCTGGATATTGTAGATATGGTTCTGAGAATGAAGCTTTTGAGCTGTTTTGTGAAATGCAGCTTAAAGGAGAAAGGCCAACGCAGTACACGTTGGGAAGTGTTCTTCGGCTGTGTTCTGAGACGGGTTCTCTACAAAGAGGACAGCAAATTCATGGGTTCGTCACGAAGACTGGATTTAGTGAAAATGCTTTTGTTGTTACCGCCCTAATTGACGCGTATGCGAAGTGCAACTGTGTTTCTGAAGCTGAGTATCTCTTCGAAGCAGTGGCTGACAGAAAAAATTGTGCAATTTGGACTGCTATGCTTACTGGCTATGCTCAAAATGGGGGAAGTTTCAGTGCCATCAAATGTTTCCAGGATATGAGAGCTGAAGGAATTGAGTCTAACCAATTCACTTTTCCAAGCATTTTGACGGCTTGTGGAGCGGTTGCGGCTCCTGATTTTGGGGTTCAGGTTCATGGTTGTATAGTTAAGAGTGGTTTTGATGCTAATATTTTTGTTCAGAGTACATTGATTGATATGTATGCAAAATGCAGGGACCTGGAAAGTGCAAAGAGGGTATTGGAGTGCATGGAGGTTGATGATGAGATATCTTGGAACTCCATGATCGTAGGGTGTGCAAGGAATGGGTTTGGAAGAGTAGCAGTGTCTTGGTTCCGGAAAATGCATGCAAGAAACATGAAACTTGATAACTTTACATACCCATCTGTGTTAAACTCCCTTGCATTCATGGAGGACATGGAAAATGCAGAGTGTGTCCACTGCTTGATCATCAAAACTGGTTTTGGGGGATACAAGCTCGTGAGCAATGCTCTAGTAGACATGTATGCTAAACAGGGAAAACTAGATTGTGCGTTTACTGTATTTAACCTGATGGTCGAAAGAGATGTCATCTCGTGGACCTCTTTAGTTACAGGATATGCGCATAATGGTGCTTACGAAGAAGTTATCAAGTTATTTCGTGAGATGAGGGTTGAGGGTATACATCCTGACCAGATTGTTATTGCAAGTGTTTTGAGTGCGTCCGCCGAGCTGACAATTATAGAATTCGGGCTGCAAGTTCATGCAATCCTGATTAGATCTGGTCTTGGGTCGTCCTTATCAGTCAATAATTCTCTCATCACAATGTATGCGAAGTGTGGAGGCATAACAGATGCTAATCAAGTTTTTGAATCGATGAGAACTCGAGATGTTATCAGTTGGACAGCTATGGTAGTTGGATATGCACAAAATGGTAGAGGAAAAGACTCGGTGTGTTTCTATGATCAAATGATTGCTGCCGGCATAAGACCAGATTCTGTCGCTTTCGTTGGCTTACTTTTCGCTTGCAGCCATGCTGGTCTTGTTGAAAAAGGTCTCCGTTACTTTGATACAATGAATAAGGTCTATGGGATTAAACCAGGTCCTGAGCACTATGCTTGCATGATTGACCTCTTGGCACGTTCAGGAAAACTTGTTGAGGCACAACAATTAATGAGTCAGATGGTTGTAGAACCTGATGCAACTGTATGGAAAGCACTGCTTATTGCATATAGAGTCCATGGGGAACTGGATTTAGGAGAGAAGGCAGCTAAGAACCTCTTTGAATTAGAACCCAGAAATTCTTTGCCTTATGTCATGTTGTCAAACATGTATTCTAAAGCTTGTAGATGGGAAGATGCTGCAAGAATCAGAAGACTGATGAGATCACGAGGAATTCGAAAGGAGCCCGGGTGCAGTTGGATGGAGATACATGGCAATGTGCATACCTTTTTTGCAGAGGACAGAAGCCATCCATTGACAGCTGATATCTATTTGAAGATTGAAGAAATTATGATGTTGATCAAGAAAGCTGGTTATGTGCCAGACATGAACTCTGCACTTCATGACATAAACGATGAAGCTAAGGAGCTCGGACTATCATACCACAGTGAGAAATTGGCTGTTGCTTTTGGGATTCTCACCCTGCCACAGGGCGCACCAATTCGTATCTTCAAGAATCTTAGGGTTTGTGGAGATTGTCACACTGCCATGAAATGTATTTCAACTGTATATTCTCGTTATATTATTTTGCGGGATTCAAATTGTTTCCATCACTTCAGGGAAGGAAAATGTTCCTGTGCAGACTATTGGTAAAGGGATTTGTGTAGCATTCTCATTACAGATAGAACTATATGGATCAAAAAGGGAACTGTTACTTGAAAGTTGCACACAACTCAGGATTCTTTTTTCATTTCATTGCCCCATTAAAGGTAAAGCAATCAACATATACAATGGAACATCCTAATTAATCTAAATGATCCATTCAGCATGAGCAGTGGTGCCCGAAACCTATTATGTGGGACCACCGTAACATGACATGCTACAACTCATTCTTTTACAAAGGCATTACACCAACACACCAGATCCAGACAAACAAAGTTGTGGTACTGCCCTACTAGCTAATCCACTCCCCATTCACTGGATGCATATCATCTGAAGCTCCACCAGTCACTGGACACTAACAACCAATCATTAATTCCTCTACGACTGCTTTTCTCTTAAATAACCAATAACGGTGTAAAGATGGTTGGCTCATGGAACAGGGGATTTGCTTGCATGGGTCACTAAGCATCCAAAATTTAACGTTGCATTGCCTCCCGGGATGTTTATCAGTTCTCTTTTCTTGCATGCTCCGGAATAAGACGTTGACGCAGTTCAGCAGATGCGCCAGACAACTCTGCAGGTTACTTGCATCAGTAATGCTAAAACAGTCTTCAGTGAAATAGTTTAAAAGAAAAGGCATAAAGGTTTCACCTTGAGCAGTAAAATTGAATAGAGGAGGTAGAGCTCGCCCATTAGGTAAGCATGCACTTGGGTCTCTCAAATCATCGAAGAAGGGATGAGCACATGCTTCCAACTGAAACCAGGAAACTATTTCTCAGTGGATCCTCGATAAAAGTAGAATAGTAAATGTACATGCGAAGCTTAATTATTTGTTCGTGAATCTACAATAATTCTTACAGCAGTGCAACGTAAATTTGGAGAATACTGGAGGAGTCTTGATACAAGATCTACTGCTTCAGCAGGCAGACGTTTGTGAAATATCTGGAGGTTCTAACAAAAATTAGCTATCCTGCAGAGAAATTATTAAACAAGTATCTAAAAGACGAAGACATTCTGACACAGTTATGGACCTTGTGCCAGGGGTGGGCTTTAATCTGGGGGAACTTGAATTCAGTGTAATTTGGATTCATGCACTTAATCTCTTCTCGGGTTGGAGTACCCAGAACCTGAATTAAGATATCAAAATGAGACAAAGTGCTGAGAAGTTGCACAAAGGTCAGATTAAAAAGAACTAAAACTAAATATGGAGAATTGTTAACCTTGATGATTTCCACCAACTGATCAACTCCACTTTCCCCGGGAAACAACGGCTGCAAAAAAATCCAAAACAGCAGATTTTATCATGCATTTATTTAGCTATATTCTAAAGGAAAACAAATATAAAAATAGCTCACATATTAAAGCTGCACAAACCAAACAATAAATTCATCAAAAGATAACAAAGTAGTTGGTAATTTGCCTATCAACTGGACGGAGTACATTAGAACTACTGAATGCATGACTGTAAAGAAAGAAGCTAGATAAATTGTGTATATATCATAATAAACATCTTTGGTGTAGAGTCCATAGGCTTGCATGAGCGAGAATGTTAAAATTTCTTCTGCGAAGATAAAACTACTTGAAAGCATAAGGTTGACATCCCCCATATTCAACTCAAGAAGAATTGGATAGATAACATGCTCATATAGAAGCCCACCTGTCCAAGAAGCAGTTCAGCCAGGACACAACCAGCGGACCACATATCAATGGCAGTATTATATTCTGTGGCCCCAAATATAAGTTCAGGTGCCCTATAATACCGTGAACAGATATAAGAAATGTTGGGTTCCCCTGGCACCTAAAAGTAGGCAAATAAACATAAAATCAGTTTTCTACATGAAGGATATATTTTAACTTTTGCTCAAAATAACAACAAAGAACCATACCAGCATCTTTGCACTCCCAAAATCACATATCTTTAGCTGATGAGTTTGTGGATTGACCTGCAGAATGCATCAAGGCCTCAAGTAATTCTCATTCAGTAACATATAGGGGACAGGAAAACCATTAAGAAAAATACAGGTGCAGCAAACAAAAAAATCACAGAACTTTCAAACAAAAAAATCACAGAACTTTCCACATGTACTGCACCAATCAGGGGAGCACGCTTCAGGGCAAAGCAAAGAAAATTTGTTTTTAAACCCTTCTCAAACTGATGGATATGATTTCATGTTTAATAAATCCAATCCCCAAAAAGCATGTAAACAAATTAATTCAATCTGTTATTTCTGTATCATGACTAAAATGACACAGGATAGTAATGTCAAATGTATACAACAGAGGGACAAAATCCTAAGCATCAAGTGGTAGAAAGAAATCCATTGATAAAAGGATTTCTTAAATCACCTTCCAAGTGATGAGGAGAAAGAGCAAAAAAAGCTCACCAGTAAATTCTGTGGCTTAATGTCACGATGGCACACACCAATTACATGATGCAAGTAATTCAAAGCGCGACAAATCTACAAAAAGAGAACAAAATGATTCCAGAAGAAAGGAAATGCAAAGATACAAAGTAGAACATACCAATGAAATGTTATTAGACTTACTTGGTATGTATACAATTGCACGTAGATAATAGGCACGTAGTGGCTCATCCTGTTATAATGCCTTGTAACGCGATGAACAGTCTCAGCCATATATTCCAAGACAAGGTTAAGATATACTTCATCTTTTTCAGTAGTTGAAAAGAAAAAATGATTCAGGTGAACAACATTAGGATGGTCAAGTATGCGCATGATCTGAAGTTCTCTATTCTTGTATCTCTTATCCTGCAACACTTTCTTTATTGCAACTGCTTCATCAGTCTCCAGGCACTTCGCCTAAAAACAAGAAGAATCATATAACGAGGAGATGATGACATTGCCGAAAAGATGCAGAAGGAACAAGAAAACCAGAAGCATCATGCTTGATTAAATTTCAGTACCTTATAGACAACGCCAAATGAACCTGTCCCAACTACTCTCTCTGCCATATATGAAATTGTCTAGAAAAGAAGAAAAGAAACAAAAAGGAAATGCCATCATTATTGTTACACAGTGATCAAAAACAGAACCATAAACCAACCACGAGTCGATGGAAATTTGGACAATCTTAATTATGGTCTTAATGAGTTCATATACCTCATCCCTATCCTAGAGTGTGCAGTTATTAATATAGCTGTACAAGAGTACTTTTAGTTAAAGTAATCAGATACCTGCTTTGGTTGTCCATTACGACCACCCACAGTAGTTGCAATGATCTGACCAGTTTCAGTTCCATTGCAACTCACAACAGCAGCCTCCATATCCTACAAAGCACATCATGGGAAATTTATCCAATTCAGAAACAGCAACAGAAACAATCTCATTGATAGTTCTGCAACAAGAAACAAGCCAGATGATTTATTTTACATGAGAAACCGATCTTGTTAGGTTCCTTCAAAGAACATGGTTGACAAACCAACCTTCTCGTCAAGGTTTGAGGTTTTATCATCTGTGATTCTCATTTCATGCATTTCCTTTGGCAGCTGATCATAGCCCAACTTCTCTGTTACTGCTGCAAAAGATTGATCAGATGTACTTGCAGCTGCATTCATTGATGTGGACGCCATATGATGATTTGTAGCATTTCGATCAACTACATGTGCTTCTGTAGTAATCTGTTCTGTTTCTTGATCAACCTTAGCTCTCTTTGTCCCAGAGTCTCCACCCTCTGGAACAGTGCAATTGTACAAGCAAACTCGTAACCAAGGGGGCAAATAGAAGTTCATCGATTACTGGGCAATGAACATAAGGTGGGTTGACAAGCTGCGATCGGCAGAAATTACTCGTGGCTTGCTGACTTTGAAAGAAAAGCTAGCTGAAATTTCATTTTCCAATAGCTCATAACAAAATTATAAAGATTAACTTCAGCTTCGACTTCAATCAATACATGATTCCAACAAAAGAATCTTATTTTAGAGTCTATTATCCGACCTGCCCTCTCTTGACTTTACTTGATTAGAATAGAGAATGAAAAAGATTGAAGACACAACCTAATAATTTGAAATTAAAGAATCAATAATTGCGGGTTGACTAATCACCTACCACAACTAAACTTGAGCTCGTCATTAACTACTCTCATCAACTGATAATCTAAATAAGAGAACATATATTTCTTATCACATTTAACAACTCTTAAAACCAAACAAATGACAAAGGACTCGGAACATCAGAAAACAATAAACTAATAAAATCAAAGAGGCTATAAACAAAAGCTGATCTTAACTTGATCAATCATGGATCCCGAATCAGCCACCCGAAGAAAAAGGGAACCGATCAAACAATAAAAGGCAACGAAGAAAACAATCTTCGTTTTCACTAACTAAACCCCAATAACTTTCAAAATCTTGTTATCTAATTTCAGATTTTAATCGTTTCTGCTGGTTTTGAAAAAACTGACAACCAGACATAGGAATGAAATTTACAAAAAATAGATTAACAAAAACCTTTTTTAAAAAACAGAACTTACAGGATCAGATGATATAGAGGTACGACCAGAAGCAATGCTCTTCAACCGATGCATCACATTCATTGTCTTTCTTTCCTTCCACAAACCCTAACTCCCAATTTGAAATCTCAGTCTTCTATCCAATGTTTGATTCCGATGTCGATAACGCCAATAAACTAAAATGGAGGCAAAGAAACCACTGCCGGTTTGCTGTTTGGGATCATGAGAAGCCATATCTCTACGAAACAAACCCTATCCAAACACAAACTCTTATTTTCTTAATGGGTATTATAGAAAATGAAGCTTACAGTTAAAATCGAAGAAAAGGGAGAGACATTGGAAGCCCAAATCAAAGAACAATCAAAAGGAGGGAGGAGAAGCTCAACAACGACATACCTCTAGCTATCGGCGGCAAAAGGGGTGCGAAAGGGGTAGAGGGTTTTAACTTTTAAGAAAACAAAATAACCAAATGACTTGAATGTTTTAGCTTACCCTTATGCAATGTTTTCTGCAACAAAACGTCGCGGATTCTATTCCGCAACGTTTTATAAATAAAACATCGTGGAAAGTGTCATAAATCTGCGAAGTTTTTATAAAATGTCGCGAAAAATTTAATCTTTTCGTGACGCTTTTAAAACGTCACAAAAAGTCTATACAATTTGTGACGTTTTGTTAATAAAACGTCGCGAATTGTATAATTTTTTTGTAGTGAAAATTCAATTTCCTTAACTGTAAGATCGTTAAAATCATAATTAATTATTGTACAAATTTGGAAAAGTCTTAACATTCTTCCCCATGGACAAAAATTAATTACAGTAGTTGTAACAACAATAAACTAGTAAAAAATAATTAAGCCAAATCAATGTATAGGTCGAACAAATGCAAAAATCATTTGATATTCAAAGAAAATAAAATTCCATCATTCTATCCTACAAAGCTTTGGATAACAGAAAATATCAAATGCATGTGTCATATGCGACACATATATAATACAATGAAGTATATCTAATACCTTAATTACTACTATGAATGAGAAAATGGAGTGTGGCAAACTAGGATGATACTTGTATGATCTAAAACGTATCATCTTTCAATTTTTAGGTCTCAATTTCTTTGAACTTTATGCTAAAATATAATAGAGAAATTTGTTTTCTCTCACTGAATGATAAACTACAATAGAGAAAACCCTTACGGGATTAAATGCTTATATCTCCCATGTCATATCAAAACCATGGATATACATGTGTATTTGTATGTGTCCTAAAGACATAGGCTCGAGGTCAATCTATATATACATACCCAATGACCTTTTACAATGCTTAAGATCGACACAGATCATAAGATTTTCACCTATATTATGACAATGTATAACAACCTGTATGATAGAGAGGGAAATGATGATCATTTGAATTGATAAAACATATTATCATAATACATGAAAAACGTATAAATATATCAAGAGCAAATACAGTGATCCCTAACTAATAGTGTCTAAGGACTTCAGTACACCATATTGTACTCATGTCTTTCAAAAGTAATTGGGCAAAGTCATTTAGTTAAAGGAATCCAACAGTGATCGAATTACAGGAGCAGTAAAAAACAAAAGTTTTACAGATTCCGATAGGATGTTGATAATTGCATAACTTGAATAAAACACACAAATTGTAAAGTATGAAATCATACCTGGTTCACATTTCCTCCTAAAATCTATTGACAAATTCTTCACAGTATCAAATATGAGTTATTCAATCATCCAGCCTCTAACTGTATCTATAGGGTAATTTCTCAAGACTTTTGAGAGGAAGAAAATAAGTGCTAGCTTCTGAACTTTTTTCATATTAATAGAAAAATCGTTAGGATTTTTAAATTTTTAGTAAAATTAAAATCTGTAATTATAGTTAAAATCAAATTCTAATTATCACTACAAGAAAAATAGGTTTTAGTGACCAAAATCGATGGAGAATAAATATTTTCCGTTAGGAAACAAATTTTGTGACAAAAATTACCGACGAAAAAAGTTATCAAAGAAACGGCCGTAGGTAAATTTTAGTGACAGAAATAAGAAATTCGTTGATAAATTTAATGACAGAATGTTATATATTCATCGTTAAATTAGCAACGAAATTTGTATTTTCGTTAGTAAAATTAGAGAAATTTATCAATATACTTACAATAGTCCATCACTAAATTTGAGACTAATTCCTAATATTCCGTCATCGAATTTACCGACAATAAATTGTAAGTCTGTGACTAAATTTACTAACGGATATAAAACATTTCATCGCTAAATTTACTGACATAAAACATTTTATGTCACCAAATTTTTATTGACAAAATATCTTAATTTCATTAGGAAATATAGCTATGATAAATTTCAATCGACATTTCTCACTTCCTGCCTGATTTTTCTGTGGATAATGTTTTGATTATTTTGTACATTTAATTTCTATAAATAATACAACATTAATTTATAAATATAAAGTAAAAATTATCAACAGAATAAGTATTGTATACAATGATTGGTAATATAATAAAAATATTATAATGTACACGAATAAGTGTCTTAATAATAACCATAAATTAAGAATTCATACAAAAACTTAAGAGGTTAAGGCAGATGCTCTGACTACTGCAATGAGGTCTTATCACTCCCCTTCAATTCATCCACCTCATTACGAAGCTAGGTTATGCACTCCATCAGCCTCTTTACTGTGTTATCAAGTTAAACGACTCTCTCATTTGATGCGGACCATCTACTAGATCTAGCTGTATAGGATGTAGAGGATTGCGAATAGCATGTGTTTTATGAACTTACGTCGAATATTCTTCCACAGTGGTCCCTACCACCCACTGCATCAAGATATGCCTGACTCTCATCAACAGTTTTAGAGTTCTGAGACTGTCGTTCAATACTTTCTTGTATTTGGTCCTATCATTATAATTGTTTGTGTTAATAAGTGATAATTTTTACCACTTAGTGTTTCTTTTACCAATACTGTGTTGGTTTGTCTAAAGTTTTGTGGTTGAACTGTCATCCTGTCCATAAGCTAGTGGACGATAAGTACTCTTACTAATTTACTACCTTTGTAATAGCTTTGCTAGTGATATAATATTATTTATTTATTTCTAAAAAAAATAAGTGATAATTTTTAAAAATGAATGTTAAAGTACAGATTTTACATACATTAAGTTCTCTGCATCAAGTGTTGACGAAAGTCCCACAATCATGCTTCTTGGTGTGAGTGTGTTAAAAAAGTTATAGTGGTGTAAGTTTCCTACCCATAGACTTTTCCTGCATCAGAATAAATTGTTATAAGTGAACTATAACTTACAAAAATTTCGGCAAAGTTTCTTTTATTTTTATGATATTTACCCCTTGTTAGACAAAAATAATTAACTCAATATCACATCCATTAATAGCACCAGACATTGATAACATTATTATTCTCTATAATACATATATATTTTCATTCTAAATTTCATTCATCAAATTACATTGAAATCAAATTTCATACATCAAAGTACAAAAATCCAAAAATAAGTGTAAAGTTTTGATACTTACAAGTTGAAGTGCATGCTCCTGGTAGGTCAAAGATCCTCCAGTGTGTACGGGTAAACTCTCTCCCCTCGATCCTCCACATTTGTTGACATAATTGCATTCTGAAGCGGACATTGCCTAGGGTAATGCCCAATACTACGACTAACGACTCCAAATTTCTTCAGATATATATGGTGGTCATACACCTTTCTTATGTATCGAGCCAAGAAATTCTCTATAACGTGTATGATCTCGCCTCTCCCATACATTATAAATTACATCATCAAATTTTGAATCCCAAAAAAATTCTTTATGAAAAAAGAAAAATATTATAATCACTTATAAACGACAATATTTATCTAATTAATTTATAAAATTAGATAAAATAAAAAATTAAAGAATATATTTTTTGTACCTCAAACTCTTAATAATAAAAATCATTTGACACTTGAGAGACATTCTTCCATATATAACCCTCAAGATCTATCCTTTCCTTGAACTTGGATGACATATTTCTGAAGCATATTCTAGATGAAACCACCCTAATATATAAGTAATTTTATAGCATTTTCAAATTAAAACATGTAACTTAAGTACAAACTTATTATGTTATCATGCATAAATTAAAAAAATTGAAGAACTTCACTTATAAATTGTTGACAATAGTGATGTAAGTTCTTCCATCAACTCCCTTAGCTCCAAGTTGGAGGTCACCTCTGTCATTCTCAATGTTTACCCCTGATATCTTTGTTGGTGTATAGTTGGTGGATGGTGTAGGGCTGGTGAATGATGTAGTATCAAGTACAAAAGGTGTTTATACAGGCACTGTAATTCTAGAAGGTGATGCCTCATCTAGTTGTGTAGAGCTGGACATACAACACCTGATTCTGTAGCATCTGTAAAATGTGATGCTTCACTTGGGAAACGTGGTAACTTGAGCCTTGGCCACAACAAATCCTTTTTTTTCCCTTTTATGGCATTTTTTAAACCTGAAAGTCACATTTTATTGAATGTTCCAGTAATAGAACAATATAAATTAAACACAAATAACATTATATTGTTGATGTAATAATAGATTTATTCATATAATATTCTATTACAAATATAAATTAATTGCTATCATTACTTAAATTGTAAATCAAAATCATCATCATCTTCTTTTTCTGTAGAATTAGAATCAAACTCATGCTCATCTTCAGATTTCTCTCCCTCCTCATCCTCTCCAGATGAAATTTCAACATATTCATTATTTGGATCGTTTAAAGGTTAATTCTCATCATATATTTACATATGCATTGGTTTCATAAACATCTTCTTGAAACACTTCACTTTAATTCTCTTATTTTTCTCCTTTTCCATGTAATTTAAAAACACCTCAAGGTTTTACTTTGCAAACAGCCAACCAATCTAACTTATCTCATCGTAAGCTGGGAAAAGAGACATAATACACCTGGATCGCTTACATAGCCAACACAAATGGTTTAAATTGTCTAAATCTTCTTCACTGTTGATTTCAACTAGATTATATTGACTAGGCAATTTTGTTCCAACATTTGGAGTTGGATCAAACCAATCACACTTAAATATCACAATCTATTTTATTTGCAATTCAGGGTACTCAATTTAAAATATATCAATAATTTTACCATAGTAATCCATCAATTCTCCCATTATACAAACCCTACTATTTACTGTTGATATGATATGACTATGATATTCTGTATGAAATTTGTATCCATTAACAAAATACATCAGATACGACTTAAAAGTTCGTAAAGGTCCTTTCATAAGGTCACATATGAACTTGTTCTCTATTGGATTTTCTGAGGACTATACCAAAAAAACCATATTAAATAATATAATGTCATTTAAACACTTTAATATGATAATTCAACCATTTCAATTATTGTAAGTGAAAACTTACATATTTCTTGAACCATCGAGGAAAGTGTCTTCCAACTTTTTTATTGATATCATCCTGTATACTTTCGGGCATTAGCTCGCACATCCATTCCTAGTATAATCTAAAATCATTATTAAGTACTTTAGTTATGAACAACACTAACTTCAAAAAATCAAATAATTAATTTCAAAATCAACTTAAACTTTTTGCAGGAAAGGATGAATCTCTTAATAATTCAATAAAATGTAACCACGGGCAGCCTCTATTTCTTCTTCTATTAACATTCTTCTTGTTGAACGTCCATATGTTTGTCCTAGGTATGTGAAAATGGATATGTCACCACCAGTATCAGCTATTTCGCTCCTATTGTCATTACAAAGAGCTTTTCTTTCTCTTATGTACATGTGCAACTCAAAATAACATGAACAAAATGTACTTACTTCTCCATTAAATAAGCATTACATATCAAACCTTTAACTCTAACCTTGTTTTTGTTATTTTTCTTCAAGTGATGCAAAAACCTACATTAGAAATAAGGTTATTACAATTCTGTGATTAAAACATGCTATAATTTTTATTTAAACATTAACTATAATTACCTCTCAAATGAATACATCCATTAATATTGAACTAGACCAGCAAGTTTTGTTTTGTGTGTTAAATGTACAAGTAGATGCTCCATACAGTCAAATAAGCTTGGAGAAAAAATCCCTTCTAATTTGCATAAGATCACTGGAATTTTCTTTCTATTTTTTCCATTTCAACTAACTTTATTTCAGATGATGTTAAGCTTTTGAAAAACAAACTTAATTTTTTATAGGTTCTTAAGCATTATTCGTTAGCAACTCTAGAAATGCAATTTGAAATAGCCTTTGCATAAACACATGACAATCATGACTTTTCATACCAAATAATTTGTACTTCCTTATGTCCATACACCTTGTCAAGTTTGAAACATAAACATCGAGAAACTTTAGACTTTTCAACCATTCACACAAAATTTCCTTTTTTTTGTCCAATGTTTATGCTTTTGGATGTGTACCTGTGCGAAGATCTTTATCTAAATCATTCCTTCTACAAAAAAGCTTCAAATTAGCTCGTGATTTTGCATTGTCCTTTGTACTCCCTTCAATGTTCATTATGGTGTTGAACAAATTATCAGAAATATTGTTTCTCAATTTGCATCACATCTAGATTATGACGTATCAAATTAGTTTTCCAATATGACAAATCCCAAAAGATACTTCATTTCTTTAACTACATTTTTTACTAATGCTTCTATTCACTTCTTTAGCTTCAATTTCTGTAACTTTCAGTAACCATAATTCATCAATCTCCTACAATATTTCTTTAATAGCTTTATGAGGGGGAGGAGGTGTTTGTACCATCCTATTCTTAATGAACTTTTGTTTATTACATCTAAATGGATAATGTAGAGGAAGAAATTTCCTGTGGTTGTCAAACTAAGATGTTTTTTCGTTGTTAGGAAGATAAAACGCATGAGAATCATTGCAACAATAAGGACAAGCCAATTTTCTTGTTGTGCTCTATCAAGAAAATATAGCATGCGCAGGGAAATCACTAATAGCCCACATCAAAGCTGCTCTCAACAACGATTTTTTTAAAAGAAATACATCATATGACTACACACTAAATTCCCAAAGATGATGTAATTCAGATACCAATGGTTGTAAGAATACATCAATTTTATGCTTTGGATTCCTAGGCCTTGGCACAATCATTGTCAAGAACATATATGCCTCATTCATATATATCCATGGTGGTAAATTATAAGGAGTAATTATGATTGGGCATGATGAATATTGTTGGCCAGATAGACCAAAAGGTTGGAATCCATCTGTTGACAATCCCAACCTAACATTTCGACTTTCCACTGCAAACTCAGAATGTGTGTTATTCAAACGTTTCCATATGGGTGCATCCGATGGATGACTCATTATTCCATCTTCCTTTTCATATTCATTATTCCATCTCATATAAGTTGCAGTAACATAATAGGTATACAATCTTTGAAGTCTTGGAATTAGTGGGAAATAATACATCTTCTTTTAAGGTACTAATTTCTGTTTCATAGTACGCTTTCTAGGTTTAAACCTAGATTGACCACAAAATTTTCACTCTTATAATTCCACATCATCTCCTCAAAACAACATACATCCCAATTTGTAATAATCAATTTTTTCAACTAGCAAACCAAGACCCCTAATAAGTTTCTTTATATTGTAAAAATTATCAACCATTGTATGATCAGAGGCAATGATTCATTATACCAAGCAAGAATTTTATCAAAACTTTGATAAAAAATATTCCCTTTAGACTTTATTTTCAATATTCAAGCAATTGAAGATGTTAAGTTGTCGTCTCACAATTTGGTCATAATTCTTGGTTAACTGATTTAGTAAGTCAAAAAACATTTTTGCATGTGGGTTGGTTCTTCTTCAAGATTTTCTATATTTACCTTAAAGGTATAAACAGCTGCATCATAAATCATTTGGATGTAAAGATTTTCAGTTGCACCCACATTATTTATTATAAATCCAATTCCCCCTTCAAACCTATCCATATTTATTGACGAGTTGACTTCATTACCCCTTGAAGTGCTACAAATTAATGACTCCCTATGTTGTGTCCACTCAAAATAATTTGGAACAAACCTTTTTCTTAACCAATGGAGCTTCACTTCATTAGTAGGAAGAAAATGAATATGTTTGCACTTTTTACATAGACATCTGATCTTTTTACCATCCATATATGCAGGTTAAGAACATGTATAGTGAATAAAAGCTTCAACTCCCTTAACAAACTCAATATTAATGAAACCATTAGGTATTAATTGTCTATACGTATAAGATCTATCAACATTACTCATTTATGCAAAACTATTATTAAAAAAAGTGACTATAGTAAGATATAATACTACATTTAATTAGATATGATTTCACAATTAGATAACTCAATCATAACCAGTTCCACCTTAGTGGTTGGACAATCACCACATTCTAAATTGTAAGAAAATTACAATCATAAAAGAATTTTTTAAGGAAAGATAAGGCTTTCAGCTTTATTATCCTTAATATATCTTAATATCGTATAAGCAAACTACAAATGAACTATACGTGGCTTATCGATATTAACTTAATTGATGGATAACATATGTGAGTATCAGTTAAATAAAACATTTTGCCAACTAATATCCTATAAGAAGTGACATTAAGAAGTAAAAAAAAGCACCTACATATTATTTTTCTAACTTTATATTAAAATAAAAAGAGTGGAATTGCTTTACAATAAATTCAGTGGAAATTAGAAAAACATTATGGTATATGGCATTGTTACAACAAATGAATCGAGAAAGCAAGTTCTCGTTATGACTCTTAAGCTTGTGGAATTTTTCACTGATAAGCCTCATGGGAGTTGCATCACGGGTTTCCAACCTATATACCATCCTAGGGATTTATTATGCAAATATTTGTCTTATCAATTATGTGAATTTCTTATGCTAATACTAAGTTTGATTTAATCACCTACAAGTTCATTTACAAAGTTTGATTTTAAATAAGCACTATGGTATGTGGCATTGTTACACTAGATGAATCGAGAAAGCAAGTTTTCACAGTAACTTTTACGCTTGTGGAATTTTTCACCGATAAGCCTCATGGGAGTTGCATCCTAGGTTTCCAACATATACCATCCTAGGGGTTTATTATACAAAGAATTGTCTTGTCAATTATGTGAATTTTTTTTATGTTAATACTAAGTTTGATTTAATCATCTACAAGTTCATTTACAAATTTTGATTTTAAACAAGCACTATGGTACATACCTTTATTACACTAGATGAATGGAGAAAGCAAATTCTCACTGTGACTCCTAAGCTCGTGGAATATTTCTCCGATAAGCCTAATGGGATTTGCATCACAGGTTTCCAACCTATATACCATCCTAGGGTTTATTATGCAAAGAATTGTCTTGTTAATTACTTGAATTTCTTATGTTAATAATATGTTTGAATTATTGACCTACAAATTTAAGTCTTTATGTTTCAATTTAAATAATGCCCAAACATAAATACTTGACTATTAAACCCCATCCTAAAATCTCATCAATCATTGTTATAGGTAAAATTACAAAGAACAACACAAAATTGATCACATTGTACACATTACTTAGTTGAACGACTTACTTTGATAGACAGGCAATCACAAACTACAAAGAAGACCATTGAGGCTAGATAATTATAGACACTCTGCAAGAAAGACAATAAACAAAAAATATAAAAATTAAGGACTATAATATTGGAAAGCCTAATCTAATTACTAACCTATAAGATGTAGATGAATGAATTACATGAAAAGGAGCTTACTTCAACAAAAATAGGTGTGGTTTTTAAAGTCTCTAAAGAGGAGGAAAATTATATATAAGACTTATATAAGTGAGAGTGATGAGGATGTTATGCAATGCCACGTTAGTTATGCAAAATTTGTGCTTTATATCTAATAATAATAAGCTACCTAATTTCTAAATTTGAGAATAATAATTATGATATTAATATTTCATATGATGAGTTAGTTGAATGCCTAGAGGCTATAGGCCTATAAATGAAGAAAATATCTTCCAAGTATAAAGAAACTCAAAAACTCTTTGATGCATAATGATTGAGATGAGCAATTGAAATGTTATGTGTATGACCTTGTATAATCTAATATTATGGCTCTTGGCAATGAAAATGAGCATGTTTATTGCATGAGAATGTGGTATTAAAAAAGGATAAATATCCTTAAAGCATAATTTTATAATCTCAATTTAATAGGTGAAAAACTATAATGCATCTTGGGTCCCAAAAGACCTTAAACAGTAAGCATGTAATTGATTACACTTATAAAAGTATATCATCTAATGATAAGAAATTTTTTTTAAATAAAAATAATGTGCATGTTGTTGAGCCATTACCTATGTCATCATATGAGCATATAGACTCCAATTATAGGTATAGAAGCTTCAATGCTTATGTATCATGTTCTATATCCAAAGCTAAAAAGAAATTCCATGTATATATGTATGGTTCATAACCTAAACCTAGAAGACATGGTTCTTGTGGAAAAAATATGCAAAATTTTCATATAAGGACACACCAAAAGAGCATGTAACACTTCTGCACTCATATAGGGGTACGGGCATGGGTAGGTGAATTCCTTAAATTCATGAAAACCCATGGGAGATTTTTAGAATGCTGCTTGGAGTTATTGGAGCTTGTGCTAGGCATAGAGAAATGGTTTTGCATTAGTGGTTATTAGGAGGCAACATTGCTCAACATACTTTGTTCAAAGTTTTGCCTCTTCGATCAGTTGAGTCATTTAGAAAACAAGATGTTCTGTAAAGTTTGATGGGGCTAAGATTGATATTTCTTCTTATATTTTTGATATAATAAAGGCTATTGGTTTTATCTTGTAGGAAACTCTATCCCTGTCAATCTCCAAGCTTAATTCGTAAGAGGTGGTTATGGCAATAGGAGGATATATAAGGCCAATGACTATGAATGTTTTTGAGTGGATATCCCCACCATTTGGTTTCTATAAGCTTAACACTGATGGAGCATCTAAAGGCAACCTGGCAGAGGAGGTGCACGGAGAATTTAAGAGATTCAATAGGTGACCCCATTTTAATATATTCTTTGGCCTTAATGATATCAGAAGTGTCTAGGCTAAGATTCAAACTTTACTATAAGGTTTAGAATTATCTGTAGACATACTAGAAGATTCCTAATTGCTAGTGAAACTTAACTCTAAGACAATTGTGGATATGCTTAATCATTATTCCCATATTCCATGGCAGATTAGGGCCCTCATTCGAGAGTACATCATTATACTTTTGTGAAAGAGATTTAAAATTGTTTTAGGGACGCTAACTATTAGCCCCTTAGCACATGAAGGCACTTTATAGCCAACTGGAGATAGACCTTGGGTAAAAGGTTAGCTGGATCACATGCATAGTGGTGGCATGCAAAAGCTCCAAGGTGACTTGGCACGTTATATTAAGCATGGTATGAGTTTTAGTAGAGTTTTGGACCGTGTACGAGCTGACATAGGTAAGGCTAAGTTTTTGATAAATTAAGGACTTAGTGGGTGCTCAAATGGATAGACCATGGCTAATGGACCTGACATGGGTAAGCATTGGATCAAACTAGTGTGCTATGATTAGCTTTGTCTTAGATGACTCATCATCAACAGATAAAGGTCATGGGGATCTTGGATGATGTGGCAGATAAGATCATGGAGAATAAACATTAGCACTAAAGGATAATGACCATATAGGAGGATGGTCTAAAGATAATGGACATCTTTGTGGATAGGGTTAGATCATATGTAATCTTTTATCATGTTAGTTGGGATGTAGATAGACCTTATCAGATAAAGTCCTATTTATATGGGGATATTATTTTAAATGATAATGATGTAATATGATATGATAAGATGTGATCATAGGCAGTAGAGTTCTATTAGGATTCTAACTTGTTCCCTAAGCTTTGATGCCTATATATAGCTCATTTGAGCCCTACTCCTCACACACAGAGGTGAGAGAGCATTGCTTTGTATACTTTGAGGAAAGTAATAAAAGGTTTAGCATTATTACTATATCTTTTCTTTGCTTCTATTATTGCCATTATTAAAACTTTTGTTGTTTTCTTGCAAGTGTGTGAGTTAAACACTACGAAGGTCGTGAGGTATTTGAGAACTAGAATTTTAGTCAAAGGTCACGTACGAAAGGCTAAGTCTTCCTTAAACAAATCTAAATAAGATTTTCATACAAAGGAGTAGGTGCAACTTGCGGATAAGTTTAATGTTTAAGAAGATCTTTATAATAATTGGTATTAGAGCCATAATTTCGAGATGGTAGGAGGCAGTAATTTGACAGAGTGTGTCAACAGAGTGGAGGCACTCATTAGTCCAATTCCTCAAGGGAAGGAGGAGGTCACTTCCTATAACACTTGGATGGAGATGTTGGCAGAGCAAATCCAGGCTTTGCAACATTAAATAGCGTAGTTAATGAAGACTTAGGAGGATACTAAGTTCAAGATGATGATCCTAAGGCGTGTTATTGCAACACAGAAGATTAGACGTGTCGAGAGCACCATGGTGAAGGTGTATGAGCCTAAAGTACTCGAAGGTGTTTAGAACATGAAGGAACTCGAGAACTTTCTGTGGGATATGGACTAGTACTTTGTGGCTATGAAGATACTCAATGCTGAGAAGGTCAACATGATGTTCATGTACTTGGATGGTGATGCCAAGCTTTGGTGGAGAATAAGGACCTCTGCTGAGATCAATGCGAGTAGAGATCCCATCATCACATGGGACAAGATGAAGAATGAGTTGAAGGATCAATTTCTTCCAATAAACACTTCTTTGCTCATGAGGGATGCTTTGAAGAAGCTGAAACAAGATGAAATGGTAACAGTTAAAAATTTTAGTTCTCTAATTCTTGACATTGATAATATGTCAGACGCAGACAAGCTCTTCAAACTTTTGTCCGGGTTACAACCATGGGTGCAAATGGAGTTATGGAGGCAAAATGTGAAGGACATGGTTAGTGTAATCAATACTGCTAATGCTTTGGTTGACTTTCAAGTAATGAAGGAAACTAAGGTGGGCTCCTTAAATTCTTTCAAGGGCAAAGGCCTAGCCTAATAGGAGAAGAGTGAGGGGAAAAAGAAGAAAGAATTTAAGAAGGGAGACTTTAAGGGGATAGGCAAGCAAAACGGTGGTTTCAATAGTGGGGAGACGTCCTCCAAGAAGAACAAACTTGCTTGTTACTTATACAGCGGTCCACATTTTACAAAAGATTGCCCAAGGAAGGAGAAGCTGAATGCATTAATGGTCAAAGAAAAAGAGGAGGATTCAAAGGAAATTCTAAATTTGATCGCCTTGTTGAACACGGTTAAGAGTGAGGCTAACTTTTTTGAAAAGTTAATATATGTAGGGATACAAGTCAATAGGAAGCAGGTCACTACGATGATAGATACTATTGCCATGCACTCATTCGTGGAGGAAAAGATGGTGCGTAAGTTGGGGCTCAAGGTGTCGAAGACCTCGACAAGGATAAAAATCTCGACAAGTAAGGCACAAGCGGTGGTAAGAGCCACTTACAACGTCCCAGTGAGCATAGGGAGTTAGCGTGCTAAGTTCAATTGTATGGTCATACTAATTGAAGCTTTCGAGTTGATACCAGGGATTGATTTCTTGATGGAGCAAAGGCAGTGTTGTATCCAAGTTTGGAAGGTATGATGATCATGGAGGAGAATATTTCCTTCTTTATTAACTGTTGTAGATCCAGTGGTAGAACGACGAATGATACAACGACTGTAGCATATGTATTGGTCATAAACGTTCAGAAAGGATTGAAGAAAGTTATGGAGACCTATCTTGCTACCATATGGGAGATTAGTGAGGACCAAATGGTGGAAGTCTCGGATGCATTTGCAAGTTTGTTGAGAGAGTTTCAGGATGTGATGCTGAAAGAGTTTTTGAAGACTTTTCCCCATCATCAAGCGATAGATCATATGATTGAGTTGGTTCCTAAAACCATCCTACATACCTATGCTCTATATAGGATGTCCCCATTGGAGTTGAGGAAGCTTCAAAAGAAACTTGGTGAATAGTTAAAGGCAGGATTCATCCAATCATCTAAAGCCATGTATAGTGCCTCGGTGCTTTTCTAAAAGAAGCAAGATGGAACACTTTAGATTGCGTGAACCATCGAGCTTTGAACAAGGAAAGAATAAAATACAAGTATCCTGTTCCTTTAGTTCAAGATTTGATGGACATATTATTGAGGGTTGTGGTTTTATAAAGCTGGATCTTTGGAGTGAGTATTGACAAGTGCAGATAGCTGAGGGTGATGAGCAAAAAACAATTTGCGTGACTCAGCATGGATCGTACAAATTTTTAGTCATGTCATTCGATTTGACTAACGCCCCTGTGACATTTTGTAACTTGATGAGTGATGTGATGTACAATTTCTTTGATGAGTTCGTGGTGGTGTATCTTGACAAAATCGTGGTGTATATCATAGATATGGCTAAACTTATGGAACACTTGAGGAAAGTGTTTGAGCGACTGAAGCAACACAAACTCTATGTGAAGATGGAGAACTGTGAGTTTGCACAGTCGGAGATCAGACTCTTAGGTCATTTGGTGAGCAAGGGTCAGGTCAAGACTGATCTGAAAAAGGTGAAGGTGATAATTGAGTGGCAGGTTCCTACGATAGTATGAGAATTGTAGATTTTTCTTAGACTAGTGAACTATTATAGGCAGTTTATAGTGGGATACTCAAAGAAAGCAATGCTATTGACATACTTTCTAAAGAAAAAGCAAGAGTGGTGTTGCTTGGGTACATTTCAGGAGGCATCTGAAATACTTAAAGTCACTATCTTAACAGAACCTGTGTTGAAACTACTAGAGTTTGATCTTCCATTTAAGGTACATACAGATGCATCCGACAAAGCCATTAGTGGACTCTTAGTACAGGAAGGTCATCTCATAGCATTTGAGAGTCGAAAGATCAACAGTACAAAGTAGCGATACTCAATGCATAAGAAGAAGATGCTCGTAGTGGTGTATTGCCTTGAGACAAGGCGAGTGTATTTGTTAGGAACTAGGTTCATTGTTTATACAGATAATGTTACTAACACATTTTTCAGGACCCAAAAGAAGTTGTCCACAAAGCAAGCCTGGTGTAGGAGTTCATTGTTAAAAATGACTTCGTGTGGGAGTATAAACTAGAGAGCCACAACAATATTATGGATGCCATGAGTTGGAAGGAGTTATTTGTGGCCTTATATGCCATTACTAGGGTGGAGTCTAACTTGTTGGAGCAAATCAAATTTATGGCTCTATTGGACAGCATATATTGTAAGTTGATATCACAAGTTACGGAAGATATTGTTCGTAGGTTTTAGATTGATAATGATGGCCTATTGATGACTAAGATTAGTTAAGTGTACGTGTCAATTTTAAGTAGCTTACAAAAACAACTATTAAAGGAGGCATATAACTCAGAGTGGGCTGGTCACCCCAGAGTTCAGAGGATGATGGCGCTCCTAGCTAGTTCCTACTATTGTCCGAAGATGGAGAATGGCATTGAGGAGTATGTCAAGATGTGCCTTTTGTGTCCGTTAGACAAATCAGAGAGGAAGAAGGAAGCCAGTTTGCTACAACCCTTATCCATTGCAGAAAGACCATGGATGTCAGTTTCGATGGATTTCATAGGATGGTTTCCAAAGGTGGACAACATGGAGACAATCATGGTCATTGTAGATCGTTTCTCCAAGTAAGGGATCTTTGTGCCAGCACCAACATCATGTCCCTTGGATATTACAGCGAAATTGTTCTATAAGCATATGGTGAAATACTTCAAAGTCCCCGCAGATATAGTGAGTGACCGAGACACTAGATTTACAGGCCGATTTTGGACTTCCCTTTTCAACATAATGGGTTGAAATCACCCACATACAGATGGCCAAATGGAGAGGATCAATGCTCTATTGGATAAGTATTTAAGGTGTTACGTAAGTGTAAGCCAACATAACTAGTTAAGTTTAATGGATATTGCACAGTTTTGCTATAACTTACACAGATCTTCTGCGACGGAGAAGAGTTCCTTTGAGATAGTCTTAGGAAAATAACCTCTCGCTCCACTCGAGATTGCACAATAAAAGATAGGTGGCAAGTTTCCTTTGGCATACAAGTTCGTGATGGAGAAGCAAGAGCTGCTAGATGAGGTGAGGGATGAAGTTGCAAGCAGACTTACAGAGGCGACCGTTGGATTTCGACGTAGGAGATAAGGTACTATTGAAACTTACCCGACATATTTGGAACAAGATCTCGTGAAAGCAAGTGCATTGTAGATTGGTGTAAAAGTATGATGGACCGTTTTAAGTGATGAACAAAGTGGGGAATGTAGCATTAGGTTAAATGTTGGACCCCATTTTTGGAGCCCAACTATTCGGAATATCAAAAGACGTGAACGTATTATCTCGTAAGGTTATTTCTATGGGATCTCTCTAGACAAAACTAGTTTCAACAGTGGAATCAAAAATTTACTTCTTCTAAACAATTGTAGCACCATGTCTCTAGTTTATTTTGAAACAATAATCTCCTCATTTGGAGCTCTACTAATCAAGATATGATTAAAATACCGAAGTATGTTCAGTAAAACAATCAATTCATGCTCTTTAGTCGTTTCCGAATTTCTCTCCTTCAATATTTTTGGAATAGACTCCTATGGATGCCAAAATTTTATGGAGAGATATATAAATAAGTTTAAAATCTCTTAGTTCAATAATCACTTCATTTGGTGATCGGATGATAGAGTTATGGCCAAACGAGTCAAACCTAGTTATGTCCTCAATCATATTGTACCTATCTTGGGACAATTAACATAACATTCACTAGAGAGATCAGATTATGGTCGTCTTAGGACGGTTTTGAAGAGGACTTCTAGATATACAACTTTTGTGAAGACTCCAAAAAGAGATTTTGCCAGTTGGAGGTCAAAACACGAGTTTCCTGAAGCAAGCTAAATGTTTTGCCACGGCAAAATCAGGAAATGTTTCCCAGGACCTCTCGGGAAAAGTTTGTCGCTGCAAATTAAATATTTTGCCATGGAAAAACCAGGAAATATTTCCAGGGACCTCTCGGGAAAATTTCGCCATGGCTAACTTATAACTTTGTCACGGGGAAGTCACGAGATGGAGATGAAAACACCTTTCGGGAAAAGTTCGTCGCGGCCGGGGCTGACTTCACCGCGACAAAACCTTCTAACCTACAACTCTAACTCAACATTTCAACACTAAAATACACATACTCTTCATATCAATTCAACTGCTAAGTACCTTTGTTAAATTCTTAAATCTCCCCTCAAATAATTAATCCCATACAACCTTTCCAATCTTTAACATGTTATTCTAAACCAAACAATAATTTACAATCACATACTCATTCCTCCTTCACAACCATCATCATACACAATAACAAATCCTCAAATTCTCATTCTCATTGCTAAAAAACTAAATATTTAATCAAGCTTTATTTACGTATCAACATACACATCACAAACTTAAAACAAAATACCAAAGATGCTCATGTTTGATATGCCTATAAAGCTATCCAAAAATGTTCACTAACTTAGTAAAAAAGTCTCTAACTATCTTGGAGTTTCCGATGCCTTGCAAGGATTTGCTAACCATCTTGTTCTGCACTTGAGAAGTGAAAAAAAGGATGGGTTGAGTTATACATCTCAGTGGATAATATATTTATAGCTATCGGCACTTGACCATAATTCAAGCATATGTATAGGTATAGCTACCAATTCAAAAATTCTTAATCCTTCTAGCAATTCAAACATTAATCAAATTAGCTCAAAATTCATAACACATAAGATAAACTTTAGGCATTTAACACCACACTCAAATGCATCATATTTGACAATTCAAAAATGCAATACACAAACAAATGGCTTGAAACAAACGAGTTTGATTTTTCAGGATCTCGTGGCCTCAAGCAGGCAGCCGGGAGAAGGCTAGAGGTCAAACGGGTTCCTTTCTTGCCCAATCACAAACAAATTTCATGCTCAAAACAATCAAACACAAATTCCTCATCTCATGCTTCTTTTACTTTTCTTCTTTCCTTTTTATATAAACACCATAACCTTTCTAAGGCATAACATAATCATAATTCATCATGCATTTTCAAACATTCACAATGATTTTAATTTCAAGAATTCCAATGCGAGCAAATCCATACACACACAGAAGCAAGAATTTGCATAGTTGCACAATAATTATAAATAGATTACCCACCTAATTCGTTTGTAAAATCCAACTCAATTGTGCCTTCCCTCTTACTCTTGAATAGGGTTTCTTGGTTTCCTAAAACAAACTAATTTCTCATTCATCTCACATTCAAATGGAAATTCATAAAGCTTCAATAATCTAAAGTAAAGAATCGAGCCTAAACTTAACTTACCCACAATATATCTAGGATAGAAAACTAAAACCTGGTTTAGAAATTCATGAAATATCGTATGGGTTTCTCTTCTCCTCTTCTTTCTTCCAACATTAACCCATTTCTCTCTCTAATCTCTTTTATTTTTCTACCCAACCAAGAAGAAGAGATGAAACTTACCTTAATAAGCTTGATTTCTCTTCTGCCCTCTTCTTTCTCCTTCTCCACGAATTTTCTTCTTCTTTCTTTCTTCTCCACGTTTTCTTCTTCTTTCTTTCTTTTCTCTTCTCTTCATTCTCTTCTTCTAGTTCAAGACTACATTTTTTCTTTGTTTTCCCCATTTTACCCTTCACTTGTCTTGTTCTTCCAATTTTACCCCTCTTTTGTCTCTTTATCCATTAACTCCTTAAGCTAACCTAATTCTAACATTCTCTAATTAATAACCCTAATTCCTATTCATGCTTACTAAATTTAATAACCCAATTCTAATATAATAACTAAACAAACAAATCGTAATTAAAATAAATAAATAAAACAAACAAAATAAATAAATCAATAATAATTTAAAAATTTTGGGGTCCAACAATTCTCCCCCCAAAAGAATTTTGTCCTCGAAATTCTTACCTGAGTTTACGAAGAGATGTGCGTACTTCTCCTTCATTACTTCCAAAGGCTCCCATGTTGCCTCTTCCGTTGAATGGTTCTTCCATAAAACTTTAACCAGCTTCACAATCTTGTTTCTCAAAATCTTTTCCTTCGAATCTAAGATCTCCACTAGTTGCTCTTTATACATCAAATTCTCCCTTAATTGGACCTCTGATGGTTGAACTATGTGTGAAGGGTCGTATCAGTACTTCCTTAACATCGATACATGGAAGACATTGTGAATTTTAGACAATTCTGGCAGCAAGGCTAACTTATAGGCTAAAGGCCCAATCTTCTCAATGATCTCATAAAGACCTATGTATATCGGACTAAGCTTGCCCTTCTTACCAAACCTTAAAACCCTTTCTATGGAGAAGCTTTAAGAAACACTTTATCTCCAACTTTGAACTTCATCTCTCTTCTATGTGCATCCGTATAACTTTTCATCCAATCTTGAGTTGCTTTCAGTCTCTCTTTCACCAATTTAATCTTATCAACTGTGACTTGCACTAGTTCAGGCCCTAAAAGCCTCCTTTCACCTTCCTCATCCCAACAAATAGGAGTTCTACACTTCCTACCGTATAAAGCTTCATAAGGTGCCATTTGGATTCCCGAGTGGTAGGAATTATTATAGGCGAATTCAATTAACGACAAATGATCATCCTATGATCCTTTGAAATCCATAACACAAGCTCTCAACATTGCCCCCAAAGTCTGGATTGTTCTCTCCGATTATCCATCAGTCTGTGGATGGAAAGCTGTACTAAAGTGTAACTTAGTTCCTAAAGCCTCCTGTAAACTTTCCTAAAATTTGGAGGTAAACCTAGGATCTCTATCCGAGATTATAGAACTCGGAATCCCGTGAAGCCTGATTATCTCATATATATATTTCTTAGCCAAAGTATTCAAAGAATTTGTCTGTTTAATTGGCAAGAAATGTGCTGACTTAGTTAGTCTATCAACAATCACCCATATTGCATCATGCTTCCTGCTAGTTCTTGGCAATCCCATCAAGAAATCCATCATAATCTTCTCCCATTTCCATTCAGGAATCGACAAAGGTTTAAGTTTACCGATATGTGCTTGATGTCCTGCTTTAACTTGCTGACACACTAAGCATCTTTTAACATACTCTGCAACATCTTTCTTCATTCCTTTCCACCAAAAGTGTTCCTTTAAATCTCTATACATTCTAGTACTTCCTGGGTTCATTGCATACGACGCATTGTGTGCCTCGTCAAGAATCTCGTTTTTCAACTCTTGCATATCAGGAACACATAGTCTGTTCCCTACCACCATCAATCCATCTTCCCTTACCTCTATTTCAGAAGGTTTACCATTTTTAATCTCTTATTTAAGCTCACTCAAATACTTATCTTGCTTTTACAGTTCCTTAATCTTCTCATTCAGCACTGGCCTTACTCTAAAGTTTGCCAATATACAATCAACTTCAGCTTGTCTCAATGTCACTCTGAGTTTGGCTAATTCCTTCAACCAAGGAATATACACTATCTCCACATGTGCCATAGTCGATTTTTTACTCAGTGCATCCGCTACTACATTAGCCTTCCTTGGGTGATAATCAATCATTATGTCATAATCCTTTAACAATTCTAACCATCTTCTCTGTCTCAAATTCAACTCTTTCTGGCTCATCAGATACATAAGACTCTTGTGGTTTGTAAATAACCTAGTAGTGACTCCATGTAAATAGTGTCTCTATATTTTCAATGCAAAAATTATGGCAGCTAACTCCAAGTCATGTGTAGGATAATTCATCTCATAAGGTTTCAATTACCTAGAAGCATAAGCAATCACCTTATCTCCTTACATCAATACACAGCCCAATCCTTTCCTCGAGGCATCACTATACACTATGTATCCATCATTACCTGAAGGCAAAGTCAAAATCGATGCACTCGTCAATCTGTTCTTGAGCTTCTCAAAGCTTTTCTGACATTCATTTGTCCACACAAACTTTTGATTCTTCCAAGTCAATTTGGTAAGTGGAGTTGTTATTATGGAAAAGCCCTCCATAAACCTCTAGCAATACATAGCTAAACACAAGAAACTCCTCACTTCTGCTATATTATTAGGTGCTTCCCATCTCACCACAGCTTTAATTTTTCTGGAATCTACATGTACTCCATGCTTTGAAATCACATGCCCAAGAAACACCACTTCCTTTAGCCAGAATTCACATTTATCGAATTTGGCATACAACTCGTTCTTCCTCAATGTCTCCAAGGCAACCCTCAAATGTTCCTCATGCTCCTTGTCACTCTTAGAATAAACCAATATATCATCAATAAAGACAATGATAAATCGGTCTAAGAAGGACTTAAAGACTCGATTCATCAAGTCCATGAAAGCTGTAGGTGCATTCGTTAACCCAAAAGGTATGGCCAAAAACTCAAAGTGGCCATACCGTGTTCTAAAAGCAATATTTAATACATTGGACTCCTTTATCCACAATTGGTGGTATCCTGATCTTAAATCTATCTTAGAAAAGACCCTTGCCCCTTGCCACTGATCAAACAAATCATCTATGCGTGGAAGCGGATATCTATTCTTGATAGTGACATGATTGAGCTTCGGGTAGTCCACACACATTCTTAACGATCCGTCTTTCTTCTTCACAAAAAGGACCGGAGCTCCCCAAGGCGAAGAGCTAGGCCTAATATACCCCTTCTCCAATAACTCTTCTAATTGCTCGTTAAGCTCCTTCAATTCTGTCGGAGCCATTCTATAAGGTGGAATCGATATCAGTGCAGTATCCGAAAGAAGCTCAATGGGAAACTTAATTTCCCTAGGTGGTGGTAGTTTTGGTAAGTCCTCGGGAAACACATTCGGGAATTCCATGACCACAGGAATATCTTCTAACTTTCCTCCATCTTCCTTCGTGTCTACCACATAGGCCAAAAATGCTTCCCCCCTTTCCTTATCATCTTCTCTGCTACCAGAGTCGAAACAATTCTCGGCGGGCTTCCTTTCCTGTCCCCCATAAACATTGTCGTTATACCTTCTTTCAATTCAAACTCCATGATCTTTTGTCAGCAATCTAAGTTGGCATTATATTTCTCTAAGATGTTGATACCCAAAATCACATCTAATCCTCCCGTCCTCAATGGCATTAGATCTACCACTAAATGTTCCCCTTCAATATGTATCTCACAGTCTCTATATACTTAACTAATAATAATACATTGGCCAATTGGAGTACTCACCATCAAAGGAGTATCCAATGGGCTTCGTTCTCTACCATGCACAGTTCTACTTAATGAAATAAATAAATGGGTAGAACCTAGATCAATCAAAACAACAACATTATCATCAAATAATGTAACCGTACCAGTCACAACTTCTGGAACTATTTCTGCATCCTCTCGTGTCATTGCAAACACCCTAGTTGGCGCTTGCCCCCTTGGTCTTCCTAGAGGATTCACTTTCTCGACTGCATCAGAACTTCCCGCTTCCGTTGCAGTCTTGTGTCCCATAGTCTCATTCCTTCTTGAAGCTTGCATATGAGTTTTCTCTTGTCTTGCATATTGAGGGCACTCTCTAACCATATGCCCTTTTTCCCTATAGTTGAAGCAAGCTCCAGTCAATTGGTAGCACTCCCCTCTATGGAGTTTCCCACAGTGATCACATTTGGGGACAGATGACTTATATCCCCCTCCCCTTCTGCTGCCTCTAAACGTTAAGCCCTGCTGAGAAACAGTTCTCAACTGTCTAGATCTACTTGCACCGCTGCTCCTCTCCTCAGACTACATAGGGAAAGTCCTAGCACTCCTTTCTGACATAGTAGTAGCACCTCCCCTCCTGAGCTGTTCTCTTCCCTTCCTTTTTTTATTTACTGTACTCTTGATGCATATTCTCGACCCTCAGCGCTACTTCAACCAGCTGTTGGAAATCATAAAAGTTTTGTGCCACTACCTTTTCTTTGATAGCCAGGTGCAATCCCAATTCCAACCTATGGCACTTAGCCGCCTCACTCATAATCATCTCAGCTACGTATTTGGACAGTTGCGTAAACCGGTGCTCATACTCGCTCACTGTCATCTCTCACTGTGTAAGATTTAGAAATTCGCTCTGCTTTTGTTGGATATACACTTCAGACAAATACTTTTTCTTATACATTGCTAGGAAGTCCTTCCATGTCAATACTGGCGGTTTCATTTGACTCTCTGGCACACTCTCCTACCAATGGAGAGCATCTCCCTGTAGCAAGCTTGCAGCGTACACAACTTTCTCATCATCTTTACAATCTATTTGATCCAGTATCCTCTCGATCTTTCTCAACCAAGTCTCGGCTTCTTCTGGATCCGTTGTCCCATAGAAATCCACTGCTTCATACTTCCTCAGCTGGTCAAACTGTTTCCCCTTCTTAGTTGGGGCCGGAGCAAAAGTTTATGGCATTTGGACCATGGCTTGGAAAAATGCTTGAGCAAATGCCTGAATCATCCTCGGATCCAATGGCGTAGGCACTTGCTCCTGTGGACGAGGATACTCCCGCGTCTGTGATCGAATGGGCTCACTGCCTTAATCTACAGAAGCTTCAGCATTTCCTGGGGCTACAAACTCATCAGTACTCTCCCCTCTTGGCAGAGAGTCAGTTGCAATTGATTCTTGCAAAACTCCTCGTGTCCTTTTACGAGGTGGCATCTTACTCCTTCAATATAAACACTAACGATTAGCTTAGGTTTCATTTTAACCTTATTTTTCTATATGTATGCATGATATCCACGTCACTTAATGCAATCAATCAATTTAAAAAAGCAAAAAATTAATCACACATCATACTAAATTATACAAATATGCATCCTAAACCTAGGAAAAACCTAAGATCTGATACAAAAAGATGTTGGACCCCATTTTCGGAGCTCAACTATCTGGAATATCAAAAGACATGAACGTATTATCCCATAAGGTTATTTTTATGGGATCTCTCTAGCCAAAACCAGTTTGGGTAGTAGAATCAAAAATTTACTTCTTCTGAAAAATTGTAGCTCCATGGATCTAGTTTATTTTGAAACAATAATCTCCTCTTTTGGAGCTCTACCAATCAAGATATGATTAAAATACTAAAGTATGTTCAGTAAAACAATCAATTCAAGCTCTTTAGTCGTTTCCCACTTTCTCTCCATCAATCTTTTTGGAATTGACTCCAATGGATACCAAAATTTTATGGAGAGATAGAGAAATAATTTAGGAATCTCTTAGTTTAATAATCACTTCATTTGGTGATCGGATGATGGAGTTATGGCCAAACGAGTCAAACCTGGTTATGTCCTCAATCATAT
>JAOQMS010000004.1:1743665-1769262 GCA_027563885.1 Erythroxylum longipes | reverse complement strand
TATAAAATAAAAAATAATACATGTGGTATAACTTAAAGTGATGATATGATACTAAAGGAATTGTGATGTTCTTCAAAAATCTGTTTGAAAAAAATGTTAAAATGGGTCCATTGGACCTTTTGTTGGGTTGAACTTAAATGGTCAAATTAGGTAGGCTTACTCGTGAAATGTGATGTGATGTTAATGGGCTACCAGAAGAGAAGAGGACCACAAGATAGTCTAACTCTTTGACTCATTAGAGCTCGTCAGTCACATGTTCGGTTCGGTCTCTTTTGTAATATTGGTCAGGCCGAAAAGCAAACGAACCGAAAGTTTTAAAGCAAAGCAAAGGAAAAATGTTGCTGCCCAGGATCGAACTGGGGACCTTTAGTGTGTAAGACTAACGTGATAACCACTACACCACAGCAACAAGCTGATGATATTAGGCCCTTTATTTAAGTTAAACTTTTGAATATATAATTACAAAGGAACAAAAGGTTCGAGTAATAAAGAAAAAGGAAAAAAAAAAGTAAGATGGATTAATTATTCTTTACTTGCATAGGAATAGACATTAAATTAGGTCATTGGTCCTACACACATTTATTACAAGAAAGTGTTACCATGTCGTCCCCTCCTATCCTTTTCTTGTATTTATAACTTTCAACACCGTCTACTTCCCAACGCCTCTCCTTCCCTTGATTCATGCTCGAACTAAGGAACTCTCTTTTTTAATGTCATCTTCATATCAAAATCATTGCAATTAAAGTTCAACAAAGTTCATTGGAACTCATTGCTCTTTTCTCATATCTATTCCTCAATTATCATAACTATCTTTGGACGTACCGATATAGTGATGAAATGCTACAAACAGAAAATGTTGTTTGAAGACTTGAACGTGTTTTGGGCAGCCATGAAAGCAAGTCAAAGTAAGCTTTTCGAAGTCCATTTGCATGTCATATGAACATTCACGTACTTTTGTAAATGGGGATAGGCTGATTTGGAAGGTTTATACGGGGATAGTTAGAGAGATTGATGAAATGAGGGACCAGAGCAGAACGAGTTTGGCTATGGAGGATAGGCTGTCGTTGTCTTGACTTTAATGACGTTCGTCTCCACCTACCTAAGTAGACAACCCTGTGATTCTCACGAGTTATTCTACCATACATCTGCATGAATGACGAGAGGAGAAAGCTGGCGTTTTCTGTGAGTAGTTCGTGTTGTCAGGAATTATGAGAACTTGAGGCCGTCTTGCCCATCCTTCCCCCATCCGCCATTCACCTTTTCAGTCGGGGATAGAGTAGGGTTTTAGTTAAGGAATAGCAAGGTTTGATTTATGTTATTATCTATAAATTTAAGAGAATTAAAACTAAAACAATATCATATTAAATAAATTAAAATAAAACAGTGTTGTTTTATAATATCCAAATCGAGCTTAATTTTAAAATAAATTAAAATTTTTATTTAATTAAATTTTAAATATAGTTTAGATTTAAAAGTTTGATCTGAATAATTCGAGAACTTTCATTAACACAATGTCGTTTTAATTTTTTAAATATTCCTTTAATTTAAAAAATAAAAATTGACATTGTAAATAAGTGCAATCAAAATACTAATCAATAGATTTTTAAAACTATTTCTTATAAGATTATTTTAATTTAAAAATCAAAGTTTAGAAATAAACTTAAACGTAATCATTTTATTTTAAATATATTATTTAATTTTAAATTATTAATTTATTAAAAATACTCGAAATAAATAATTTATATATTATTACATACTGAATTACTTAATGAATGCTCAAAAGGTAATAATTATAATTTTTACTATATATAATTGAAATAAGTGCACTGCCACAATTTTTTTATTATACTAGTATTTTTTTTTTTTGATAACTCAGGTTCTGGGATTCGCCTAATTAATCCTGAGATCTATGGATCACCCACTCACACTCATAAATATGTAAATTTGAGTATAATCTTAGACAGTAACAGGAGTATCTGCTTCAAAGGATGGACCACTACCAGAGGATTACATCACTTTAAATAAAGGTTGCTCTTCCCCGAATTCCCGTAAGAGGCTAGTACATATAATTCTTTGATATTATTGTGATTACCCTTTAAAATTAGGGATTTGTATTTCCTATTATCTTATCAAAAACAAATATTGAATTAAGTAAAGAGGTTGTCTACTTGAACAAAAATTAAATTTATGCTATATTGCAAAATTTGAGGGATTCTCGTAGTACATAACCTTATTCATAACTGGTTGAGAGACTATTTCTTATAGACTTAATTTGAATCTAACCATCAATTATAATTTAATATATCATTTAACTTTAAATCACTAATGAATTTAATATTTTAGTCAAAACTTGTAAGTTTCATGAAAATTGTCATAATAAATAGTAAATAACATTGATATATTTAATTCGTTTTGATTTAGTAAATTAAATTTAATTAATCAAAATTTAAATTAATTATGAGTTTAAGAGATTGATATAAACTCGTTATGTTAAATGATATTATTTTAAATAATTTAATCAAAATTCCGAAATAAAGTTGAATTGTTTCATAAAATTTAGTTTAATTTTATTTGGACTTGAATTATTAATTAATTCAATATTTTATTCGAAACATGTAAATTTCATGAAAAGAAACAATAAATTTCATGAAAAGAAACAATTTTCATAATAAATAATTTCAATAACTTTGATTCACCCCTGAGAGGGTGGTTTAGTTGGTGGAATAAGGAGTATGGGGCTAAAAGATCTTGTGTTCAAATCCCTCTATCTACACTTTTTTAGTCAAACATGTCGTATAGGACTTGCCTAATGCGAAGTACCCTGATGACGTGATTTACAGACTGTTGCGTCAATCTAAAAGTAAATCTAAAGAATAACAGCTGCAGATTCCTTCGTTCTAAAAAAAATATAGCTTTGGTTTGTTTTGTTTCACTCTAGAATTAATAAACTAAATCTAGTTAATTGAATTTTAAATTTAACTCAAGTTTAAAAGATCGATTGAAAACTCATAATATCATTTCTTAAATAATTCGATTAAATTTATATTTAAATTGTTAATAAGTCATCTCACTCTTTGAATAATTAATAATTAAAAAATTTAACTAATTCGACTAGTTAAATTGTAAAAATTTTAAATAGATTGTCTTTTTTTAATTTTAAACTTTTTAATTTGATTTATTTTAATAGTTCTTATTATTAAAAATTGATTAATTAATTAATTAATTTTTATTTAACAAAATTTTAATTAAAATTTAGAGTTTTCATTAAAGAAAATAATATATTTTAATTATATTTTAAATTTTTTAATTTTATAGATTACTTCTCGCTGTTCAAACATTAACAATAATAAACACATATCTACATCTGCATCGCAGAGATTTGGGGATTTGGCCACAATCCCAAAATCCAAAGAAACTGACCAGAATGAGCGTCATCGTCAGGATTAGCTAAACGCCATTATCGTCACCATCCTCACAACACAAACAAACCCCCCAAGCCTCATTTCCCTCTCTTTCGCTTCTCTATCTTAACTCAGTCGTGTCCACTCTCAAGCCAAAAGGACGTGTACAGGTTTGATTGGTGCGTACACGTACGCAAACCACTCGAAGCCAATTCTAGAGCATTTAATGATAGTTACCCTCTCTCCCAACAGTTTCTGACCCTCTCATTTAATGCCCTTCCAACGCCCCCGTCTCGCGTCATGCCCCACGCCCCCCTGCTCATGCGTGGAACACAATCTCCATCTCAAGCAAATTCAAAGTCTATCGGCAAGCCATACAGACGCTTGGATGATGGATTTTGGATGATGGATTTGGGAATGGATGTGGGAAACGAGGAGTGAATAGTTACTTGTTAATTATTATTATTAGGATAATAATTTGATATTTTATATTTGAAGAATTTTTTATAAATTAGAAGTAAATAATTAGTTGTTAATTATTATTATTAGGATAATAATTTGATATTTTATATTTGAAGAATTTTTTATACTCCCTATTTAATAAAGGAATAAAAACCATTTGTTAATTACTTCACCATATGTTTGTTAGGGTTACGTAAGCCTCCGGTAGCCTTTCACTCTTCCGTCTTCCGATCTAAGGCAATGAAGTGGAGTTTTTCAAGTTTTAAAAGTATGATCGTCTCTAATTCTAGTCGTACTCTCAATATCAAGTTTTACAAAGGTTTTGTGTTTGTAAATGAGTAACGGTGTATCTATTTCCTTCTAATTATTTTATCTTTGTTGTTTTATCTTTGTTATTACATACATTATGATTAATGCTTTTAACTCTTAAATGCATATTTATTGTGTCTGTTTGTAAGTTTTGTTTTGTATATGAATTTCTTGGCAAGTTCATTTTATTGACAAATTAGATATCTTTTTGATAAACTGTTATTATACTGCTATATTTTTATTTTTATTTTTTTATTTATTTTTCTGAAGTTATTATTTTATTTTAATTATTTATTATTACTTTATTATAAGTATTTATTAGTTTTTTTATGTATTTAGTTATTTTATGACTTCTTTTATGTTTATTTGAATAAAATAAATAAATTATTTATTTATTTTAGTTTTATTTATTTGCTCTTTTTAACCTGCGTTGATTATTTGTAGTTTTTGTCGTATTATTACTACACTATGTACTTTTTTTCATTTTTTATTATCACATTTACATGTATATTTACCTGAAATAGTGTGTCTATTCTGTAGGGATAAAGCTGCGTACTATCAGACCTCCCCAAATCTCGCTTTAATGCAGGATTTCAGATTGAGTGATGATGATGATGATGATAATTAATTAATTAGTTCAAATATAATAAAATTTTATTTCTCAATTTTTTTACAAACCAACCACTATCATCAGTACTAATGATAATCATTCATTTCTCCTAACCAACCATTATAATTATAACAATAATATCCATTATTATTTCTTAATATATTCATTCTCATTCCTATTACTATTCCCCAATGCGAACCAACGGCCTCTTAAGTTTTAAAGTAAATTTTTATTTATTTATTTATATTAGAAAACAAAAATAGACGTAAAAATAAAAGCAAAAGATAAAATAAATAAATAAACACTAAAAACATAGTCAATTAAATAAAAAAACAAACAAACCATTACAATAAAATGTTTACGTTAAGTAAGGAAACATTTAGATTAGATAATTAATAGAGAAATATTACATATTAAAAGTTTAGACCAAAAACAAGACATAAGACTCGAAAGAAAATATTCAAAAGATTTACGAGAAAGAGAATAACGTTTTTATGTGAGATCCTTAATCTATATCCTAATATGCAAAAGTTTTCTATTGAAAGTTACGTCTTCGCCAAATTTCAGTAAAATTATATCATTTTTAATCACTTTTCTTCGGTTCTTAGGATTTTTTTTCTTTAGTCCTAAGTGGAATTTTCTCTCATATTTACACTAGATAGTCAGGATGTCTCCTTTTAATACGCCTAAACTACCTAAATATTGTTTATCTTAATTTTTCATTAATATTAGTCACATTTAATTTCTCTCTTATTGTTAAAATTTTGACCTTACCTCTTTTAATAAAGTTATACATCTAAGGAACATCTTATCTATGACATCATTAATTTATAACTATGTACTTATTTGATAGACTAACACTCCACCTCATAAAACATGACCAACCTAATTGCATAATAATAAAAGATTCTAATCACATAAAACTCTTGGATACACTTTTCCGTTTAAAGTTACATGATCTAATAAACCATATCTTAATATATCTCTCAATTGCTTTGGATATTTTGTCATCGGTACCTCTTAAATACTTAAAACACTTTTGTCGTAATATAAATTATGAATCAATCTTTACCTCCACATCGATACCACTTAAATACTTGAAACACTTTTGTCGTAGCATAAATTATGAATCAATCTTTACCTCCACATCAATACCTCTTAAAAGTGTAATATAAATTATGAACCAATCTTTACCTCAGCATTAATAGCTACTTATAATATGAAACTCTTAAGTACTTACTTTTAATCGTGCTTAATTTGAAATCCTTTAATTCTATCGTAGCCCTCCAAAAACAATGTTTATAAGAGTTAAGATTAAGTACAAAAGGCTCAAAATAAAAGTTAAAATAGTTTCATAACAATGACATGAATCCGAGTGAATAATTACTTGCAGCAAAAAATTAAAAGAAAAAGAGAAAAAGACATTAGTGTCAAATTAGATTCGATAAAAAAAAAAGAAAAAGGCTTCAATAATAATAATAATAATAATATATTAATATTTCCTAGGGTCAACCTGAGTCAATACCCGAACCACCACCCTTGCCTTGTGTTAAGATTGACAAAAGCTCACACTCCGGCTTCCGTGGAGTCCTCTCTTAACACCATGCAAGGAGTTTCTACGCGCGGTTCGTTCTTGACTCAACACCCAACAACCACACACAAACCAAACTCATCCCGTCTTCATGCCCTTTCCACCAAAACCCAACCTTCCATCTTCTGATCTTTTTAGCTTTCGCATTGGAGAGCTGCTTTGATCTTTTGTACGGTGCATGATATAAGGTTGTTGACTGTCTCCACCGATTCCACCGTGAGTTTGGCCGTAGGCAGGCTGTTCACTAATATCTGGAACGCCACCGTCAGGAGCGATCCGCTCACCCTCTGGGACCCACCGCCAGCGGTGGTGTTGTGATTATTATTACTAATGGGACCGTTGGTCGTTGGGGCGCCGCGTGAACCAGGGCCGTCGGGGACTATAGCGAAACCCGAAGGAAGAAGGGCGACGTAAGCCGAATCCCCACCGTTCATCACTATGTGCATGGCTGGAATGTCAACGGGGGCGTACACCACAAGCGACCCCGCCGCGTCTATGCAAGTCTCCTGTAGTATAAGCATGCTGCTCTGGTTCGCGTTCATGGCCTGAAGAACAACAAGAAGACGAACAAAATCATCAAGAACGTAAGGAAAAAAACCCTTGTACTTCTTCAAATTTACAAACAGTGCCATTCTTCTTCCCTTTATTTTTTTAACCTAATGCCACTGTCTCTACAGAGGATCCCATCAATCAAACAGAAGGATCAGAATTGTCTCAGAAAGAAAGGTTACAGGTGTTTGTATATTTTGACTTTTTAAAAGCTTACAAAACAAGAACTGTCCCTGAAATCTGCTCCTCTCTGGCCACATACAGATACTTCCAAGCTCTGGTCATGTCCTTTCCGATTCATCTTTTTACTTTTTTTTCTCATCATCTAATGGTGACAAACTACTTGGACCTTACAACCATGGATACTCCATGACTTTTAAACCAATGGATTCATGTGACTTTTGCCCAGAAACCCAAAAAAGGCATAGAAACTTTCAAACGTGGTGAAACTGAGGAATCTAGAGAGAGAGAGAGAGAGAGAGAGAGAGAGAGACATACACTAGCACGTAGGAGTGAAACACAGTTGCCATGATCCTGACCCTTCGCGATGTGAGCCATTTCCTGCATAGGACCACCGTTAGATAGTATGTCCCACTCGCTTCTGAGCCGTTCATCGCGGAGGAAATCGAAGAGTCTTTGCGGTGAAACCGGCAGCCAAACTGAGGTGGCCGCGCTTAACACGATACCGGGTGGCTCGCCCGGATCGTCCACGCTCTTTCTGGTCATGACTCTGACGTCTTCATCTACGTTCCCTGCGTTCAGCTTGTTCCATTTGTGCACCGTTGAGGCACAGACACCGGCGCAGAAGTTGTCCGTCATCCTCTGAGCCAGCTTCAACATGCTTCTCCGACCACTCGCAGTTATGGCTGAAACATCAAAAAGATCAAAACTTTCCTAGAAAACCAAAAAAAAAAGAAAGAATGATAGTAGATAAGATTTAAGAGTTTGTGATGTTTAACCTGTGTGGTCTCTACCGGGTACAGCAGAGGACATGAGAATGGCGAGACATTCACATTGGCGTTGAAGGGTCGCAACCCATCGTTGAGCTCCAAACCCCATACCGAACCTTATCAATGGTCGATAAAGTTCATGAATTTGGCTTTCATCGTATTCTGCGTGCTCAACCCAGGTAACCTGCAAGTCATAAACAATCCTGTGAAGATCACCAGCTTGAAAAGCTTCTCTACATTACGGCAAACTACCAGTCAAACTCTGAAAAACATAAACAAATCCTGAGAACCCAGGTCTACTCCTGAATAATAGCTCCAAGCTTGGACATAGAACATAAAATAATAGGTACCATAAGTTAAGGGTTTTTCCAAGATTTGAAAGAACAAAGTACAACCTAGAAGGTGGCATCGAGATGTGCACACAAATGTGTACAAAATAGTCAGTCTTGGATTATTAATTTAACCAAACCCAAGACAGCATCAAAGATCGGAATAGAAACATCAAATGCATTTTTTAACAGTAACGGAGGCTTCCATTGACAAAACTGAGGAGGAAATCACGATCTCGATAGTTTAAGCAACCCTAGTTGTTGAAACCAGGGAAGGTTTCTTCAGATGCTTGGAAAGACTAAAAACTTATCAGCTGACAGTGTGGGGATACGGTGAGTAATCACCAGACAAACAAGGTTAAATGCATTCAATTGAAACTACAAATGACAGTAATTACTACATCAAACAAATTCATTTAAAGAATCAGCTCTCTGGATTATTACCTTGGAGTAACCATTAGGCATATCTTGCACCACACAACCAGAAGGAAGCCTCCTGCAGCTCACAAATGTTGGTGCAGCAGGAGCTTCCCGGATTGTTTCGACCGATACGTCAACTACGGCCCACACGCCCTCAGCGTGCTGCTTGCAGAAGCGTAGGAAACTAACCTCTCGAACCGGAACCAATGGAGATAGAACTTGGAGTTCAGCGTGCATCTGAACAAGTTCATGTTTCAGATGGTCAACAAAAACATTAATTGATGGTTCACTTGCAACTAGAAGTGACAGGACTTACCAGCTGAAGAGCACCATTTCTGGTTCCTCCCATTCCACTAGATATAACGTCAGTTGTAGAAGTCCTAGCAATCATACAAGGAAACACCTCTGCCCATCGATTCTATAAAAGAGAAGCAAATCAGGAAGAAGTTAAAGAGTTAAAAACAAAACCTAAACTGAGGGGTTTTTTTTTTTCCAATCAGGAAGGGTTGGAAGGAGGATATAGAATAGCTCACCGAATCCATCAAAGTCTCAACAAGAGCTAAACTGTTGATGATTACCATACCAGTCTCTCTAGAGGCGTCAGTAACAAAGCCATTAGGTTTCATACCAATGCAAGGAGTGAAAGTTCTCATGTACTCTTCGTGGTTCAACACCTCCCTACCACCCTCCAAGCTTCTGATCCAAAGTGGCTCGTCTGTCTGAGCCATCTTAACCAGTTCATCCATGGCAGCCAAGGCAAGCTCCAAAAACATAGATCTCTCCAATGATCTATCCAGCCCCATGACACCGGTGGTCGCTGGCCTAGTTGGAGTCACTACTGGCAAAGCAGTTGAAATCCCACCTCCAAAATCAGGAGCTAATGGCAAAGTTGAAGACACGCTGCTTAAACCACCGAAACCGTTGCTGCCAACTCCAAGTTCCAGGCTAGAGTTTGGCAATGGAGGGCCAATTGATGAAGCTAGTGAAGAAATGGGTCGACCCAAGAACTTCCCAGCAAGAGCACAAACTCGGTCTAGCTCATCTTTTAATCGAGCATTTTCGATTCTCAAATGCTGCTCTTCCAGTGAAATGTCACCAATTATAGCCGGACCACCGCAGTTGGAGCAAATCGGGTTTCTCATAGCATCTCTGATCGTCATGTTCTCAGCTCGAAGTTTGTCATTCTCTTGCCGGAGTAGAGTGTTCTCATGCCGTTCCAATTGGGTCTGACACAAATAAATGTCAAAATCAGCTCCATCTAAAAAAAACCCCCGAAAAGCATCGTAATTCTTCATCAGCTTACCTTCATCTGGGTTCTCCGATTCTGAAACCAGAACTTGACCTGCCTCGTCTCCAAGGAAAGTCTTTTGCTGAGCTCCAATCTTTGTTTCTCATCAGGATGAGGACACTCCTTGAACATACTGTTGACAGAAGGAAAAAAAAACCAAAAAAGAGAATGACTTGGTGAGCAAAATCATGTGAACTAAACTAGTTTGCATAATCTTGTCGGAAGATCATAAAACCTACGCTTCAAGCTCCTGGATTTGTTGAGGAGTGTGTCGGTGGTATCTCTTCTTTCTTGGAGGATTGTCGGCTGCATCTTGGTCATCACCAGAAGCTCCGTCCAGGTTATCACTCCCAGATCTGCTCTCATGTTCCTCCTCTCTACTCCTCCTTCCCACACTAGGCTCGAAGTTCTCAGCCACTCTAGCCACTTCACTTTGGCCATCTATACTCGGTTGTTGCTGATGAACATAAACGAAGATAACTTTAGTATCAACAAATCAAAATGGAAAAAGCTCCAGATCAGTAAGCTAAGAGAACAAAAATGTTCGTATCGTACTAGAGCAAGAGAGAGTCCAGGAGAATTGAACATGGATTTGGTGAGAGTCGACCGCGAGATAAGTCGTGGCTGAGCAATTGCACCGGTGGTCATGTTGTTGCTGTACGGTATATCTGCCACTATTCTTGCTCCCCCACCGCCGGGACTACCACTGTCAAGAAAACCCCCAAAACTCATTAACTTAACTCTTCGTTTCTCTCCTTTCTCTTCTGTCTTCTCACTCTTTCACACAAAAAGAACCCTTCTTTACAATCTATAAACAGTCTTTGAAGACGAAAATTTCAATGGCAGATTTGATTTCCACTTCTCATTAATCATGCAACACTGTAATATCCCAAAAGGGTTATCAAGCAAAAGCAGAATAAAAAGAAAAGATTTAGAGAGAGGCAGAGGAGACAGAAGGATGGTTTTATCCAAATGTCTCCAACTTCCTCTGCACAAGATACAATCTTTGAAGAGAGAAAGAAAGAGAAAGAAGGCAAGCAAACACCTTTTAACTCCCTGTGCTTAGCTCTTCGTTCTCTGTCCCTCTCTCTCACTCTAAAACCCTGTTGACACCTCTCTGCAAAAAGGGCACTGTACACAAGAAACAGATACTATAGTTTTATCAGAAACGAAACCCCTAGTTCTGGGTTAACAAGGGCTATCTCGTTCACTCTGCATGCTTTTACTATACACTAAGCTTGAAACCAAAAAAGCCCTGAAGCTGAAAGATTCTGCAAACATATACAGAAAGAAGAGAGAGAAGGAAGGAAGACGAGAGAGTGAAGTCACAAACAAAAGGCCAGAAAAACAAATTATGAGAACAGGCGAAGATAAAGCGCCATATGTGGACTATTCGAAGCCTTACAAATACACAACTCCAAAAGGGGTCGGTTGACTCTTAACCCTCTTCTCTCTACCCCTCTTTCTCACTCACTCACTCACTGAACACTTTCTCTCTATCTCTGTGAATACCGATGTACCGATAAAAGATCCTTTTTTGACCTTTTCTTATAATGACAGGCCAAGTGAAAAAACAATTTCACTTCTCTTTTCCCAGGTGTGTAATCTGTAATGTGTTCTTCAGATCCCATACCATACACTCGCCTTTTTTAAACCTTTTCTGAAACAGTGTTCATCACTCAGTCTTCTTCTAAGTAACTAAAAAGCTTCGAACTTTCCCTTTACTTTGTAATGCACATGTGACCAAAAGTGAAATTAATAGTACATAGTTCACATGTTAAATTCCAATGTACTTAATCATGCTTTTTGATAATTATACAAATAAATTTGACTTTTTATTTTTAATATTTCATTTTTATTTTTTAGAATTATAAAATAATAAAAATTTAACAAAATATAAGAGAAAAAAGTTACGTGAGAATGAATATAAAAAAATCAATCTTAATAACTTTTATTATTTAAAATCGATCAATTTATTAATTAAATGTTAATTTTTATTAATTAATAAGTTTCTATAAATTAGCTAATTTTATAATGATTTAATACTAATTAAACCTTAAATTTTTTGTCATACCAGTTTAACTTACAGTCCAGTTTTTAAATATTGAAAAACATTAACAAACGTTTTAATATTGCCATTTTTGTTTTTTGTTTATATTATGAAATACTTTGTTATCACGGATAAAATCTAAAATTTTATATTTAATAGATGATATCATTTCAATTTTTATACAAAAAAGAGACGGTGAGAAACTTTATAAAATTATAAAAATATTAATAAATATTAACTAATATTTTTAATTTACATTTCTCTTAATTTTTAACTACAATTATTATAATCATTCTTGATTCAATATAAAACATAATATTAAATATTTTTTAATACGATATTAAGTTCAGTTAATGAAAATTATAAATTGAATAAATTATTAATTTTAATATAATAAATTATAAGTAATCTTTTAATACAATTTAGTTATATATTATTGTCATTATTTAATATAACCAAAATTTAACCATTTTTTATTGTTCTAATTATAAATTTTAATTAGACTTTATATTTTTAATTTTTAAATGTTTTAATTTTTAGATATATCAATGAGATTATTCAATTTAAAGGATTTATAATAAATTAAATTATTATTAAAATTATTCATGAAAATTTTGCAAAGACTAGAGGCGCCCCGAAGTTAACCCAAACTTTTATATTTGGGTTCGATGCTCTCGTTCGATCAAACTTGGGCATCTTGAAACCTGATCAAATCCTAATTAAGCCTACTTAGGCTTAATTTGGGAGTTAATCAACATGTTAAAATGATAAGTACTTATTCTCAATAAATACTTATATGTTTGAAATTGCTATTTTGATAAATGTTGAAACGTGAAAATAGGTATTTGACAAGTGCGGTTGCTATTGCTGAAAATAGATAAAATGACTAAAATCCTCACTGATTTAATAAAATATTAATTGTGGTATAAATAATTAAAAAATGTATTATTAGTCATATAAATTTAAAATTATAAATAATAAAATATTACATTAAAATAAGAAAAATATAAATAAAATAAATTTATTAAATAAAATATTTCATAAAAATATTATTAGTCATATATATTTAAAATTATAAATAATAAAAATATTAAATTAAAATAAAATAAATAAATAAAATAAATTTAGTAAATAAAATATTTCATAAAAATATATTATTAAGCATATAAATTCAAATTATAAATATTAAATTATTAAATTAAAATAAGAAAATATAAATAAAATAAATTTAGTAAATAAAATATTTCATAAAATATATTGTTAGTCATATTAATTAAGAGTATAATAGAAAATAATGCTTATAGTGAAGGTTATTAATGGAAAGTAAAATTTCTACTGCAGAAGCAGTTTCCTATCGCAACCCTCTTTTTACTTATTGATTTCTGTAGTGGCACCATACTTTTTTTCAACCTCTAGTTGTTTACCGCAGATCCAAACATGTGGCTGCGTTTAAAAACTACGGTAAATAAGTACTTACCTCCACCACACCGCAGATTTAAATGCAACCTTAATCTTAATCAACTCAAACCAAGCCAGGAGGGCAAGCTTTGTCAACCCTAGAGAAGACTTGTTGATCAAAATTCAAGTGATTGAAGGTGCTTGGAAAAGCAATTCAACTACTTGTGCCATCCCCAAATCAATGGACTGACCGAAATAGGGAAGATGGAAGCCATGGTTGGACCTTAAAATCACCAAAAAATGAGTACAGTTGTCAAGAACTTTATGAATAAGGCCACTATATAAATTGGCTTTGACAATGTAATAAATGCACAAATGTGGTCTTGAAAAGTGACTTAATAACGCCAAAATGGTATTGTCTCATAGAGCATTACAACTAGATAACACCTTGATTTGGGGCCATTTTTAGTTTGACTCTACTCCTCGATTTCACACCACCTAGAATTAGCATTGGGACTTGGTTGGTAACTTGACTCGGATAATTTTTAAATAAATTACGAATTTAATCAATATTTTAAAAATTGGGTTCGAAGTTAAACCAATAAAATAAAAAGTTTAAGATGTAATCAGTATTAGACCTTCGTAAACCTGTCTAAGGATTAAATAAAAATTTAAAAATTAAAATATGATCGAAAGAGTCTGTCGTTAACTATTTAAGAATTTGAAGTTTAATCGAAAAACAAAAAGTTAAATAAATATTAATTGATTAATTTTAGTTTATAAGAATTTATTAATTTACTTAAAATTGACCGGTTAATTAAAAAATTATCATTTTTAATAACGATAATTATTAAAATAAATCAAACTGAAAAGTTAACGGTTCAAAAATTTTTACTGTTAAACCAACCGAACCGAATGAGTTTTCTAATCATTGAATTTAATTATAATTATGATCAAATTGGAATGTTAAATTTAGATTTGAGTTCATTGACATTTAAAATCATATTAAAAAATTAAAATTAAGTTTAACTATTAAATTTATTTTTTAATTTGAGTTATAATGTAATTTAAAATTTTTATATTTAAAAATTACTAATTTATCACTTTTATGTAAAAACGTTATGAATTAAGGAAACTTGGAATTTCTCTAACAAATTGGAGCCATAAATATGAAGCAAAGAAAAAATTGTAGGAGCCAAATTGATTGGGTGTTGAAATTTACCAATTCAACGCCCTCTTCCCCTATCTTGGGTCACATTGACATTATATGAAAATGATGTTGATGTGCAATGACGGACCAAGAAAAATAAAACAAAATTTGTGTTCATACGAGTATGGCTTAAATAGGGATAGCAATATGGGCAAGTCGGGTCGGGTTTGAATTTTATAAAATTTTAAAATAATAATAACAAGCAATATTTTTTTGTTTATATTTGTTAGGTTTCAGGTCGAGCTAGGCTTAAGTAGCCTAACTTAAAGTCTAATTTTTTGAAAAATTCAAACCCGAAGCTCGACTTAAGGCCTGATTAACTCGAGTTTGACCTTTTGATCTCTAGCCGGGCCAAATCCAAAAGTCATCCCTAAACTTAAATGTTCATTTTAACAGTAAATATTGCACTTCATTTACGAGTCAATTAAATTTCGTGAAACACAAGAAATAGGTTTTTTCTCAAACCTTTGAATCTCCACTACTATTACATACCAAAGTCCAAAGTACACAACACAAGAAAACTAAAATTTCGTGAAATGCATGTTAGATGTCAAAAGAGAAGATTTGGGTAGGCAAAGACAAGACAAGCCCGGCGTTCCCATCTTTCAGGACCGCAACCTTAGAGTTAGCAATGAATAAGTCATTCCGGCTGACCATTTTGGGTCCGACCTAAAACTCAGATTCCTCTTTGGACCAGAACGGAGTTATTGATTTGTACATAATTTCAGGACCACAACCTTAGAGTTAGCAATGAATAGGTTACTCCGGTTGACCATTTTTGGTCTGACCTAAAACTTGATTAACTCGAATACTCTTTGGACCATAACGGAGTTATTGATTTGTGCATAATTTCAACAAACTAAAGCCCCACAACGAACCCTATATTTGCAAATGGCGTTGCATTGATAAGGGGTGGTGTTATTTTCTAGCCACCATCACCTTCGTTTGCCCGTTTACATTTAAAGCTTGGCCGTTAGCCGCCTTTCTTTCTTACTTTCTGCTAATCCCTTTTTTGTTTCAAATTGATGTGAAATTTGATTAGGCTTAGTAACCAAATTAAGTTATTTTCACAAAGGGTATACTTTTAATTATGTATTAATTAAACTCTTGTGTGAACGTAATAAATTGTTTAGTAAATTCATTATTTAAACCTAACTTTTTAGTATCTAAAAACAAATAGTTCTTAGGAGTAGTTGAGTTGGTCAAATAGAGAATATAGAGTCAAAAGGTCCTGTGTTTGAATCCCTTGTTTACTCTTTTTTGATTGAATTTGTCTAATACGGAATACTCTATTGACATGATTTACAGGTTATTGCGTCAATTTAGATGTTTACCCATTGCGCATTTAAATGATAGCAGCTGCGGGTTCTTCGTTTCCTAACAAAAAAAATCTAAAAACACATAGAGGAATTGTTATAAGAATTCAAAGTCCAAATTATAGATTGTTAAAAGTTTCTATCACACCAATTGAATCACAATTTAAAGAACAAGTTTTTTATAATCTAAATAGAAATTATTAGACAAAATACCTTTTATTTTGTTATTTCAAAACTTTTGTTAGTAGTAAAATTTTAAGAATGCAAATAATAATTTATAAATTATACATTTTAAGTAAATTATTTAACGAAAGAATAACATATTTAAAAGCATTTAACCTTTCGAAAATGTTTTAACTTAGTCCCAAACTTTTTAAAAATTTTAATTTATGGACTAATTTTTTAAAACTTCATAAATAATGATAAAACTTTATAAACTATATAGTATACAAACTATAACAATGGAAAGTGAAATCGGTTACAATGACTAGGTTTAAAAGGGTAGTTCAATAGACATTATCCTTAAAAAAAGGGGGGGAATGGGTTTGGGGGGCCATTGTTAACCTCTAACATTTGCATCCTTGTCCTGTAGGATGGGAACAGGAAGAAGAAAGGAGAGAATGAAAGTGTTTGTAAAGGCCCACCGCTGTATGGACTTACACGTGAACAACCCTTTCTCACTCTCACATCAGATCCGTGATTGTTTGCACGCGCCTAATTAAGTCACCCCGCGCCCGTTAACTTATTTACAGATCGGACGGTCATTAATTATTCTCGCTCCCCTAAATGGGCCAAGTTTGCGGCTTCTTTGCTCGTTGGGTCATCCACTTGTGAATTCAACGTACCAATTCTCAGCCCATTAGGCCCAAATGATTATAAAATTAGGTTTCGCAATTACTAAGGTTAATCTAAGAAAATTTAATTTTAAATTTTGCTTTTAAATTGTTTAACTATTTTAAATCCTATATAAAAATTATTATCAAATAAGAATAATAAATTAATACAAACAACCAAAAAGTCCTATGTTTGAATCTCCTTATTTATATTCTCTATCAAGTCTATTGTTCAGAACTTGCCTAATACAAATACTTATTTAAAAAATAATAACTGCAATTCTGTTCAAAAAAAAAAAGATAAACTTTAGTTTAAGGTACAGAACTCTACTCTTAATTTACATACCCTCCAGTTTTTTATAATTACAAAGTCATCTGTTCCATTTACAAAGAATTTTCATGAGTTAAGAAAATTTGGGTATCACCTGTTTCATTTAGTAAATGCTTTACTTTAGTTGGGTAACTTTTTGAGTAAAATGACAATTTTCAATAGTTCTAATAAATAATGCAAACTTAAATTTGCAGCTTCTGGTCATATAAGCTTCATATAAAAAGAAAAAGCAAAAAGGCCTAAACTAAAAAGAATAAAGTTATGTCAGTGAGATGCTAAAGAGAGGGTCCAGAAGGATTTGGTTGCCACCAGAACCTTTTCTCTGCCATGAGATTCAGGTTCTTTGTCATGTATGGTGGTCGTCCATCTCACTGCATGAGCTATGCGAGCAAGTTTGTCAATGGTTTCTGGAGAATCACGAATCAAAACTGTTCCTTCTGGACGTAATATCCTGTCCATTTCCACTACTAAATCCACTAGATTACATCTGCAGAAGATATCAGATGTGATTAATCAACATACCCTTTTAATGATTTTCAACATAAAGAAGTTTTCTTTTATTTATCCGGTATATAGGCATTTAATTGATAAAAAAATTTAAAATGGCTAGAATGTATGCAGTGATAAATCACACTTAAAATGTTAAATGATGAGAAAATGAAACACCAGAAAGATGTAGAAATTACCTGTTCCTGCCACCATCAGAACTTTTGATTAGGGATTCAATTCTGGTAACATGGATAAGATCGTAAGTACGGGGATATGTCGAGAAAGGCTCACACCTACAACCACCAATAAAGTACTGTGTCAAAAATAAAGCTCCTCCATGAACGATAATGAGAAAGGGTCAGACCTACAGAAATATCATAAACTAGAGACGACATAGAGAAAAGAGTAATATGGAAGAACTTCGAGCATTTGCTATGACTTGGAGGTTACTCTTTCGAGATTTTATTTCACAAATTCATACAATATCAATGCCACTCTCAAAAGGACTTGGAAAATAATCTAAATATAGTCATTAATGACGCAAGTGGAAGCAAGTTCTATGCATTGCAGATGAAATTAACTGACCAATCATGGTAGACTCCAATGAGGCCTCGATCATAAATAACATCTAGAGTGGATAGTTTTTGAACAGGAACAACATTCATTACCCACACAGGGTCAGATATGATTGCTGCTGCAAAACCACCAAAAAAGGCATTCATATCCAACACGTTGCGTATGGCTGAAGTTCCTAGCTTCACATTCAAACTGTTCTTATAGTAAGCCACTCGCCTGGCCCAACGTCTTGTGTCAGCCTCAAACAAATCAATCCCATTTTTCATGAGCATTGCTCTTGAAGGAGCTTTGATTAACCTATGTGGCCACTTAGGAATTGTCCCAACGGCATAGTGTCCCTCAACCGAAGATGCTCTACTCACACATTTCTTTAGCTGGTAGTACCTGCAACATAACCAATTTCACTTAAAAACTTGTGCGTTTTCCTTGAATCAAAACTCTCTCGTGGACATCATCCAACAAACAAGGGTCAGACAAAAAGACTGGAACTTTCATAGTTGAAACAATCTACAAAACTTTCATAAGCATCTTTTGGTTAGACACCTAAAAGAAGATGCAATGTATAACATCATTGTTGAAACAAAATGGAAATAATTATTTCACTTTCTTTAATAATTATTTCCATTTTGTGTAAGAGTTTCCACAAACAATTGATCCTTTGCCAAGAGATTACCATGCCTGACTTGGGTCATCTGAATTGTCACACAAAGCAAGCCCAAATTCGTTTTGGTTAGGCAGACATGAATCTTCTGTAGGCTTTTTCCAAATGACTGTGTTTCCATCTACAGCAATCAGCTCATAACATAATGCTCTTGCCACACCCTGGAGATCTGCCCATTCCTTGTCCTGTTTAGCCCACTGTACAGGCGGACCAGATATGACCAAGTACCCTCCTGGACGAAGTAACCGATTGACTTCAATGAAATAAGTTGCATCTGCAAAGTCAGGTTTCTTCTTGGTAAGAGCTAGTAGCAAGAGATTGCAGAAGCAAACATATTCAAGGTAACAGGCCAGAACACTAACTATAGGCAGTAAAAGGAATGAGACAGCGAGAACAGTGCACTAGGTCAAATGAGAATGCAGGAAATGGCAGTCTACGAGTGCCAAGCATGGCAACCAATGCTGGAATTCCCCTCTCCAAAGCAAATTGTATTTGCGCTTTGTGTGAATCTCTTGGTGCAAAAGAGATGGTTAAAATTCCTTTTTTTAGCAAATATCCCCCCCAACTAGCAACCTGCTAGATGATTATATGTGAGAAACTTCATACATCTAACAAAATTTAGAGCTAAAACTATGATAATGAAAGGCAGTTCCTACCCCACATCCCATATCAAGTGCAGTCCTCAGAACACCACCACTAATAGGGATGTACTGTTCAAGTTTCTCAATGTAAGGTATGGCACCATCTGGAAACATCGTTCCGCCACCAGGGAATATAAAGTAATCTCCATCCTCTTTCATCCAACCCTGGTGACCTTTCCTGTCTGCAATCTTGTTGTATGGCATGTTCGAATGCCAAATCTGAACATTAACACATTACACATAAAGTCATAAACCACCGCCCATTGAAGGAACACGCATAGATGCACATATAAAGGGGACAAAATGCAGAATTTTCATTGCGTTGGGGATGTATGTTTTTTTCTCCACTGTTTGTAAATCCAGTACAACATCATAAAACAATTTCAGGTCCACTGAAACCGGATCCCACTGGACTCTGGAGAGACTTAAGCTAAAGCGCACCAACTAGTTGTAGGTGGGGGTCTACTCTAAACGCTTGAACTTTCCAAAATTTTCTACAAAAAACCAACTATACCTGATCAGTGGTCCACCTAACGATTTGAATGATAACACAAATGCACAAATTCACACAGCTTCTATAGGCACTTGGCTTAAATATCCAAAAAGCAACCTCATTTATTAAATTTCACTCTACTTTTCCACATTACCTGAAAAACCCAGTCCCAATTAATCAAAAGAAAACACACCTTATGCAAACTTTCAGGCCAATGGACAGGAATTCTATATCCATTGGGTGGAGGGATCAAGCAAAGAGGGGTTTCCTCGGGCAACGGGCAGTGACGCTCTCTGTAGTAATTCATTTCCCTACTAAGCTGACTATTGCGTCTGGGATCTTCACACGGCATGTGATCAACATAATCCGCACCACAAGCTTCGATTGGCTGAGTATGGCGACCGTTCTCGATCAGTTGGACCAAGCGCTGTCGCTGACGTGGGTCCATAGTAGAGAGAAGCAGCGTTTGGCGGCCAGAGGCTGCAAGGGAGTCTCCTAGCGGAGTGAAGACTAGAAGGAAGAAGAAAATCACTAGTCCGAAGAATGTAGCAGATACTATGTCGATAGGCCTCCATTGTTTAGGGTTTCTGTTGGATGAAGGGGGATTCTGGTGGACGTGGTGTCCCATTTTGTAAGGTTAAATGGGGTGGCTCCACTTTTCTGATCCAACTTCAGCTTTGTTTTCTTCGTGGTCTATCTGGTTGGAGATTTGGGGATTTGAAGATTAGGGACTCGAAGAACTGAAAGCCTGGAGCTTCTCAACTCAACCACAGACAGACTGGAGTACAGTATCATCAATGAGTCTTTCTTTAGATGCGAGTGGAAACTTAGAGGTGTTACCGGTCGGTGACGGATGTATGGGTGAATGTAGGAACAGCTGTGCTTCATAAGCTCTAATTGGGGAAGCTCTAATTGGGGATGACAATTTAGTCCGAATCCAACGAGTCCAAATTGTTCGAGACCTAATTTAAAAGATTTGATCTTTCATCACAAGAAACAAAAATAATATCATTTTAGACAACTTGATCAAACCTAAGTCTAAACTCAAACAGTATAACTCAAATTTAACCGAACTTCAACTCGCCTAAATCCATTTTTACACTCAACAAATACAAAATGAAAGCGATTGTCATCCCTAGACGAGAGCCCAAAATACCATCCCTGATCTGACGTCGTCATTGATTTTTTTTATCTAACATGCCAGACAGCCAGAGAGCATCTCAATAAAGCAACTTGCAGAAGAAACAATTAAAAAAAGGGCTTACTTCAAAATGCTCATATAAACTCGAAGTATATACAAGACCGCCACCAGTGGTCACTATCGCCATATGTAAAACTTGTAACTTGTAGAATTCCAAACTTGTTGGGATTTTGGAACTATGGTTAATTGAAATAGAGCACCATAAAATAAACCTCGTGAAAAAGAATTTGACCATGTTTAACCACTCATGAGCTCAAATGTAAAATCAATGTTTCCTAGATCTGAGATTGTATTCGTGCTTAATAAGATTCGCCCTCAGCAGCATCGCTCGAACATCCCGTTCGAATTCACTGCCAGTCTGTAGAACGCGTTGAAAAGTTGCATTCCTTTGATCTGCATGCCGTGCGTATAGAATTTTGTTGTGCGAGTCGATCCGAGCCTGAAAAAGCATCATAGATCTTATAAGTATTTCTTGAATGTAACAGTAATTCATGCCCTAAGGATACTCTATAAGACATGATGTATAATCTTTTCACTGTTTCTCACTTCCATGCAAGTTCTTTCTCACAATATATAATCTATGCAAGGCAGATACTCATCTAGTAAAAGGCAACAAAAAAGGCAGCGCAGCCAACCTGTATTTGATTGTCAGTAATCAAGGCTTCAAGTTCTTTCTCTAATCCAGCAACAGTTGTTTTGAAAGCATTAGCCATCATTCGTAAATCGACAGACAGAAATGGGTGTGTATACTGAATGAGTGCTTTACTACGGATTTGATCATACAGCACCTCAACGTGATCATGCAAATGGATATCAAGTAACAGGTTTGCTTTGAGGTTTTCCAGATAATCCAGGCAAGAAGCATAATGGCTGCAAAAGAAACATGGAAAAAGAGAAACTTGTATTACAAGGGAGCGCTTTGATATTTCCTATATTTGCAGTGCTGTTGACAACACATTTCATGAGAAAATCAAGGAAAAGATAGAGAAAATAGACCAGAACTTAAGAAAAATTGCTGGAAATCATATCATTAACATAATCATGGAAATGAAATAATTTAGACGAAAATATCCAGAAGTATAAAAAAAAGGTGGAAAGATGGCAGCCGCATTACTTTTCAATAGCAGAAATTAAGTGAGAAACGCATAAATCCAAAGAGGGTGTCTTCACTTACCAACAACACTAGCAGTGTGTATGCTGCTAACAGATAAGATATCATAAAGCAACCTTACTTTTAGTTCAGTATTAATGGATTGAACTGAATCAATTGACAACCAATCCATTAATGGATTGAACTACTTTCCCTACAAATCTAACAAACCATAGTTTCATAACTACAGTAATAAATCTTGAAATTATGTCTGATGCATCTTGAAAAAGTATCACAATAATCAACATGAAAGCAACCAGTCAACATCATAATAAGGCACCTTGAGTAGAAGTCATGAATAAGTTCTCTCACTTCAGGTACCAACTCCAAGAAGTTGCGGAAGTTTACATTGTCAATAACTTTGGCCTGCCAATAAAAAATCAATGAAAAAAGTACACTTGAAGAGCCAATAATAAATCCTTTGACAAACATGATTAGCAGGTAGAAGAGAGTGACGGTAATAAAGATGTTTTAACATGAATACCTTCAGCTCTGAGCGGTCTAAACTTGCAAGTGCACAAAGTCCTCCATAAGTTGCGACATCTTGAGGAGCAATAACTTCATTATAAGAATTCCCTAACTCAGGACCCACTTCAAGAAACTGCATAAAATGAAACATGTTATATCCCCATGAGAGAAGCAGAGATGAAGTTCTGGCTGTATTTAAACTATCCAGTTCAAGCAAAGATGTAGGGAAGCAGATGGACGGAAAAATCTGTTAAACTTGATTTCAACAGTACTATAACCACCTTTCAACTTCAAACAGTACATCAATCATCAAATTACTCAAGCAATCTCTTGGTAAATATTCCACCAAATTGCTGAACCATTGTCTCACTAATATTGAACTCTATCAACATGTCCAAAAGCACAAAATTGAAGAAATAAGCAACATCAAAATCACAAAATGAAAAACTAGAAAGTACACGAGCTAAACAAACCTTCCTCGCTGCAAGCTTGTACTTTTTAGACTCCAAATGAGCCAATCCCGCAGCACATCGTAGCTTAGCAACAGTAATGGGGTCCAAAGCCTCGGGTGTTTGCTCTGCTTTGCCAACATAACTTGTTACGTGAGTAAACTGACCCATCTCAATACTAACTAGAATCGCACTCATACACATATAGATAATGTGCTTTGACGTAGTGCAATAATCACGAGTTCTAACATAGCTCTTAAAAGCATCCCCAAGCAAGCCATGAGCATAGTAGAAGTCTCCAAAATCATTATATCCCATTCTTATGCTCTCCTTGATCAAATTCGTCTGCAAGAAACACAAACAAGGGTCAACGTGGAAAAACTCTTAACAATAAACAAAACCAAAATCAAATTTGTTTTCTCTTTTACTCTGTAAGCATTAAGTTCATTTTCAAGCCTCTCCTTTCTCTGTTCAGCTCTGCGATCGACCGTATCGCACCACCCGCTATCCATCGAGTACTTGGGCCCTAATCGGCCGTCAATCTTCTGCACAACTTCTCGAAACAGCTGAGTGTTCTCGCCTTTCTTGATCTCGTCGTAGGCCATGCGAAAAGCTTCCAACTGCATCGTTGTGTTGTCAGTGTGATCGGCGATGAATAGGAGCCGCACAATCTTCGTTCTTCCAGTGTAAAGTCCGGCGTACGCTTCGATGTCGAGCTGCTCCCCGCTGATTATCGGCTTCCGGCTCGAATCGTCCCCGCCGTTCGCATAAATCTCGTCGTCAGCTTCCATCGTGAGCTGATTGAATTTGGGGGTTAGGGTACAGAACTTCAATAACTAAATTGACGTGAGATGGTCATTTTGATTTAAGCCTTTTCCTTTGGACTTGAATAAAAATTAGAAAAGAAAAGATGTCATTTTAAAGGCTTCAGTTCGGCCCGCCACGTCAAGTCGTCCTGAGTATGCGATTAAGTGACGTGGCTTTGTTTGACTTTTATTTTATTTATATTATTCGACCGAAACTAAATTTTTGTTTAATTTTAAAAATTAAAATAATGTTGTTTTATTTAAAATTTTAAAGATTTAATCTAAATTAGGCTAAATAGCAACCTTAAACCTGTCTGCAATATCAGTATCAGGTCATTTGGAAATTTTTGAATCAAATTCATTAACAAATTAGATTCAATTACAGAGATTAAATTGAATTCAATTTATATCGTTTAGAACAGACCAAGTAATATTGGAATTAAATTCAATTACACGATTTGGAATACAATCAAAATAAATTTAATTATTTCATATGACATTTTTATCCTTGATTAAAAATTAATCTTATTAAATAATAAACATTCACACTTACATAAAGCAAGTTATAAACAACAATTTCCATTTAATAGCAAATAACCATCAAGAGGATCTATAGGTATGCATAAAACATCGTATGATCATAGACAAAAAAAACGAAAAAGAAAAAGACACTCTTGAACAAAGAAACGAGAAAACTTGGATACAAAACTTGCAAAGTGTTGATTTGTTGTTGTTTTCTTTGGTGGAAGGTGTTGATTCAAGGTGGAGAAGGTGTTGTTGTTTCACTGTTTTTCTTGGTGGGAGGCGTTGCTTGAGGTGGGAGGTGCTACTTGAGGTGAAGAGATATGGTAGGATTCTTGTTTTTAGATGGTATTATTGGAAGGTTATTTTTAACGCTAAAAAGAAATTAAAGCCACAATTTGTTCATGAATTCCAATGCTCAGAGGAGTGAATTCAATTTATAAAAATGATATGTTTTAATTATATGTATGAGTTGAATCTATCCTTTTTTTGTGTTTCCAAACACCTGAATTAAACTCAATACTGCAATTGAATTCAATTCAGATCATTCCAGATAGCCTATAAATACTCAATGGTATTACTAAACTTGCACGAACAGGAATTAATCTTAACGTGATAATGATTTAAAGGTGTTCACAATTCCAACCTATCCAAAAAATCTCTGAACAAATTTGAATGTATAATCATAGATTGACACTAAGTTTACAAAACTTTAAGCTTTCTTAGTCCCTTTCTGCGAATTTTTCTCAGGGGATGTCGAATATTGCTTAACCGTGTGAAGAATCTACTCCCTCTCATGAGGACTCCTTTCATGATCAACGATCCTGGAATCCCACTGCATAGCATCCGCAATACTCTTTATCTTCAATATCATATCTACATCGTCTCTGATAATTACACCACCTATTGGTCTCAGCATCCTGTCCATCTCCACCAAGATATCTTCCATTTCACACCTGCAACACCAGAAAAAGTACGAGCAGAACTAACTACAGGTTCAATGAAAGGAACAATAACTGTAACATCCCGCTACCCATGTTAAGGCAAAAACAATAAATGAGAAAAATTGCTGAGAAAGTAGAAAAATACATTTC
>JAOQMS010000004.1:1704443-1730180 GCA_027563885.1 Erythroxylum longipes | reverse complement strand
CAAGTTCTTGTGGACTTACACTTCCCCAGAGTTTCCAATGACTCAGGTAAGCTGAATTGCATTGTTTTCAATCTTTTCTCTTTTAATTGTGGGTACAATTATTAAATTGCCAACGCTAGCAGATTGAGGAAATTGGTTGAAGCATTTCCCCAAGTGTGTTCCTTACTATATATTTAACTTCATTCTTGATACCATATAGAAAAATCAACCATAACTCTTTTGTTCTGGATAATTTCTGCCCTACTACTTGTTAGAATAAGACTTTTTTGCCATGTTCTGTTGCTATGCTTGATTGTGAGTTCATAGTTCTCTATTATGAGGCAATAGTCATTATTGCTGATACCAGTATATTGCATCACTAACTGAAAATTCATTTCACAAGCTAACTTTGGTTTAGATCCTAAATATGAAGTTTGAAATGCTTTCTATTTTTATGGAGGAGTAGGGTATGGTCACAATGCTTGTTATGTTACTGATAACCAGACAACCAGCCCTTTAACCATGGATATGTTCTATTTTTGGAGTCCATTTCACAGAAGAATAAAAAATCATTCATAGGATTTAATCTTCTTTTAGTAGAATGTAGTTTAAACTCCTCATGAGGAGTAAAGGAAAACATTGTTGCTAATAATATGGTTGTACTTTTAAGACCATGAAGGGGAAGCAATGTATTATCTCCTTCAAACACACGCATGCATACAGGCATACACTCTTGGCTATTTTTTAATAGTTTGGTTATCATCTATTTGTCTTTGAGTGGTTATGTCTTTTCCATTGTATCTTAAGGGAAGCTCTGATTATCATCTCTTCTTTGTGAACAGGAAAATTGCTTGCAGGAGTTTGAACTTCCAGAGCCTGTTCTTTGCATTGGTGGAATTTTGCAAGTTGAGCTGTTGGGTAGGGTTCACAGACATCATATGAACGGCTTGTTCTATATATGGTTTGTTCTTCCCACTTTTCTTGTCTTCTCTAATTCTCATTAAAAGGTCTTTCTTTTGTTTGATGTGACACTTATTGCATATATATTCTGGGCAACCTGAGAAATCTCTGGATGTGCTGGCTCCCATATTATTCCTGATTTCGATAGGATTACAATTTTTCTTTGGTTATAGTTAGGCTTGCTTGAAAGAGCAATCCTAAGTAGGAAAACGGTGAATTAGGACCACACAATCCCATAGTTGATGGATGAAAAGCTTGGCCTGTGTTTTGTTGTCATCGTGTCTTTCCTGAATCCAATTTTCTTTCTGTATCACAAGATGAAGGTTTCAGCAAAGGCTGAACCACTGCTTTCAATGTTTTCATAGTTTGCTGTTATGGATAGCTTGTGGTGCTAACCTTTCTGTTGCGATACTGCAGTGTTTCTCATGTTCAAGCTGTCGGCCGACCATTATGGCCCGCGTTTGGTGCTGAAATTCTTCAACCATCAGGTAAGTTTGTTCTAACCAACCAAGTTTAGCTGAAGAGTATCCCTTTGCACGACCCAAAGGTGTTGTGGTCGAGGAATATGGTTGGAATGAAGAAAATGAGGAGTCAGCCGAGGATGTTGAATTTGAGTTTGTTGAGTAGAATCACGTTTTAACCTTGGTGTTTATCCTGGTCCTATGCTGTCAGACAGAATAATAAGTCAAAATGCAATGGCTTCAGTGTATGAGAGTAACAATTGGGTGAAACTGAAACATTCTTCAAAACATTTCGTCAAGTTAATGTATAACTCTGTTTTTATGATTGCCCACTTCACATTTTGCATTCCCTTAAGCAGGTCTGTCTCTTCCGCTGTTGGTACTTTTCTTTCAAAATTGGTCTGTTTATTCATGTTTTATTCAGGTTCAATGACATTTGAACTTAAAAGCTGTCAAATATTTTTTAGTCGGATTCGAGTTTTAATACCACATTGTTGCCATCTCTACCGTTAATTTTCGTTTGCTAATGATTCTTAGGTTGTCATAATATGATTTGTGATATCTTTTCATGTCAAATGAACATTATCATGAAATTGTCATCCACCTTCGATGCTTATAACCTGAACCCAACACAAAGCTTATATACATGAGGATGTATATCTGTTTGAACAGATCTCAGGAACCCCACTCGAGCTTGGATCTAAATTCGATCAACACTGCTTAAAGCTTCAGTTTGGCATGCAAGTATTACTAATTTTTATTACCACACAAAATAGGAGCATAATGAACTGTGGCCACAAAACGTGCTTAAAGTTGTAAAGCGCTAAGGAGGGAGGAACTTTCAAGATAGCCTCTACAAGATGGCCAGTGGCTTAAACTTACACAATCAACCAATTATCACAAAAGTTTAAACTTTAGACAAATTATTTAAATGATGTCTAAGCTTTTGAGTGGATCTAGCTCCCATCTTCATGCTGTCTTGGACTTTGGTCGAGATGGAAGCAACTGCAAAACAGTGAGCAGAGCAGAAACCCATCAATTAACAAGCTACTTAATCCAAAAGTAACTCCAAGAATTATGTAAAGTCCACCAAAATCGATGCCTCATAGTGAAAAATGATGAGAATGGTATGAATGCAAAGTAAGAATTCACAGAGCATAGGATCAATATACCTGATAGCAAGAAATTAAAGAGCTGACAAAACCAAAAGCTCCTGTTACGCGAGGAGTAACTTTCTTAGGGGCCAATTGAAGTAGTCCCACTGCAACAACAATATCCATGCCTGCCTTGACAAGGGCTAATGACCTTTCGTTCGACTTTTGAAGTTTAGCGCGATAATGTTCATTCTGCAAACAAAGTTAAAAAGTGATGAAGATTTGAGGAAGTAATCATAATGGTCAACCCGCAATCAAAGGATAAGGTATACATACTTGATGTTTATCAGTGCCCTTAAGCTCCTTTTCTAACTTCTTCATTGATGCCGAAAGCCTCCCAAGTTCTCCTACCTATCAAGGAAAACATCATTATCGAAAATCATACACATAATAACAGAGAAAGGAAGCTATGTACCTCAACCAAAGTTGTACACACTGACGATCCCAACCAACAGAAAAGTGATATGCGACCAAGAAGTTCAGCTCGTTCTTTGTTCTGGAGAAGATCATCAAAATGACAGAAGAACAAATAATTTTCTTATACGCTCAACTTTCCCACAATATCCAATATTGACGACGTAGATTGTAGAATAGAGTCAAGTTCCCATACCTTGTAGATGCCAGTTCTACCAAGCCACACGATTTGATCAAGGAACAAGAAAGATGACAGCAAAGCATTTTTTGACTGAAAGGAAATATCAAATAAGCAAGGTCATCAAGAAGAGAGAAAAGGAAAATTATGGCATAAGAAACATTCCATATTAAGTGTCATACCTTCCCCAAGAGAACAAGAGGTAGGGGAGTGCCTTGGGGAACTGGACTAATCAGACCATGAAGGTCGTTGACAAACTGCAAGTGCCAAGGTTTTGAAGAAACAAAGTAAGCAACAATTCAATACAAGATTACACAGGTACAAAATATAGGGAAAACAGGAGAGAAATTGCTGGAAAGTAACCTCATTCAATAGTTGTCATTTTCACATGGCTTCCAGCAATATTGGAAACTAAAGCATAATTCTCAGAAAGGTAGTCTCTTAAGATCATATATAAAATAGCATACAATCTAACCTTAAAAAGACGAAAAACTTTCCGAGCCAAGCTTGTTGATTTGTCAACGTTTTGGGCGGTACCAGGTTGTCCATCACTCAAAAATTTCGAACCATATTGAATTGCCCTGCATATCTTGTCTCTAGCTTCAGCTTTGTTGAGATATAAAACTACAAGAGCAAGTTCTGCTCTAGTTACATCCAAAGTACTCATCGTTTAGCTTGACAAAATGCAAATCCTGCAGAATTTGAAATAATCTTCACCACACAAGATCAACAAACACAGAGAACAACTACTACAGCACAAAACCCTATCAAAAACAAACATCCTCAAGCAAGTATCTTAGCATAACACCAAAACGAGAAAGATTACGCTAAGAGCAAACCAATCTGAAGACAACCACCAAAGCCAGGGAAAAAGAAAAAAAAGAAGCAAACACAGAATTCAGTCAGTACACAACTAATAGAAAAACACGGAGCAATTCAAGAATTGAGCTTTCATTCCCTAAAGTTGCAACCAAATGCTAAGCTAATCAAAGTTCCAAGAACCCAGTAAGAAAATCTCAATCGAACATCAAATAACATAATAAAATACAGAAATCAAAGTGAGAGACCGAAAATAATTTTAAAAATAACCAAAGGAAAAAGCTTGTTCTTGGGAAACCACGAAGACCAGATCAGAAACCAACCCAAGCTAGGGTTCTCAATTCCAGAGAGAAAATAAGAAGACGAGAGTTATTATAGTACCGAACTTAGTGCCCAAACGGATCAGTTCAGCCTCGAAATCCACAATCAACCTTTTCTCTTTGATTTGAGCTATTTTCTCAAGAGTCAAAGATTGGCGTCAGCAACAATACTACGTCGTATTTATCCACTTCTCTTCTTCTCTTAATCTTTGGCTATGAAATGATAAAGTTTTGATAAGGGCTTGTTTGGTCCTCTCTCTTCCATAACAAGCAAATAACACAATTTTCCTTTTTTCAAAAAAATACTCTCATTTATTTATTTCCTAATAAATAATATTATTTTCTTTCTTTGGAAAATTTTAAATTCTTAATCTAATCCACCTAGTATAATAATGGTATTAAAGTTATTTGAAATTATCTTGTAATATTAAAATATTAAAATTCATAAATTATCTTTAAAAATTATTCTTAAAATCGAGTCAGAATAATTATACAAATTGTATCTTATGTACAATAATTAGTCATATATATTATTTGTAAAAATAATATATAAAAATAATATAAAAATAATTAATGCTTTTTTAAAATAAATAAAATTGATTTACATATTTTGCTAATTTTACATTTTTTAAAATGAGTTTATTAAATTTTAATGTATTTTTCATGAGGGGTTTATTCAATTTTCCTTTTTTTTTTGCTTCTCTCTTTTATTTATTTCCTAATGTATAATTCTTTCCTTGAAAATTACTAAAATCTACTCATCTTTTGAAATTCTTAATATTACAAGTTAATGGGCCAATGACAATTCACGTAAAAAACATGTCATTTTTGTATTTTTAATTTTAAAAAGATTTAGACTCGACAGAGTCGGCTCAAATTTGGGCCTATTATCTCGATCTGGGCCCAGGCCTTATTAACAGGAACCTATTGAGGTCAAGCCTGGATAGGCCTATCTTAGTCTATCATCGTCCCTACGTACGAGCAAGATCTAAGAAGGTTTAAAAATACGAAACCTTACCGTTGTTATCTTCGATAAACACATCATAGATATATTAAAAAAAATAAATGCTTTACAATTTCTTTCACTTTTAATGGAACTAGATTTTTAAAAATTAATTCAGAAAAATAGGTGTGTCTTTAAAATAAATAAGCGTGTTTTATTGATTTTTTAAATTTTCTATAAGGGATTCACTCAATTTTCATGTATCCCTATTCATATTACTAAATTATAAGATAAAAGAGTAGGTAAGACCAAACTTAATTGGTTGCAGACGCAGACGTGTAAAGTTGATGATGATGAAGAACAATGGAGACTTGACTGTAACTAACAGCATCTTTTTTTATGTCTTCAATCTTTTATCACCTCTCAAACTTATCCTTATTTTATGTTTTATGTGCATCTCAGATTACTCAGGACATTAAGACAGATTTGCCATTTTAAGACAGGACCAGAGAACAGAGCTCCATAACTTTGAGTTTTAGCAGAGCTAGACAGGATCTGCAGAATAGGACCATCGCAGGTTTTTGATTACTTAGGTTAAAGAAAACATCTACGCACTACCATGCTTCATTCAGACAATGAAACAGACAACAAAAGAGTTTTAACATTGTACAACAGTGGAATTTCAACTTATTTTCTGCTGAACAGACGTCTTAACTTTCCTCTTTCCAACCGCTCAAGTAGTTTCTTAGAACCTGGAATGTCCATCTCAGACAGCTTCTTGAGGTACCCAATTGCTCCATATGAAATCATCAGCTTCTTACATTTCTTACTAGTGGAGAGACATGCCAGGCATGAGACTGCATACTTCTTTGCAGTGTTCTGAGGACTGGGGTCGAGCAAGTTGACGAGACTCGGGATGGTTTTATCGTCTTTTTTAACTTCTCGCCGGTTCTGCGATAGGGTCAGCAAACTGGATATTGCTTGTGCAGCAACCTCCCTGGCATTGTTTGTTTTGGCCTCGAGCAACTGGATAAGCAGAGGAATGCAACCAGCTTCACCCACCAACTTTTTCATCTCTGATGAGCTGCAAACCCGACAAATTGCTGAAGTGGCAGCCTGTCGTGCGCCGAGTGATCCAGATTTAAGAACATGAACCAAACGTGGGAAGAAACCGACGGCTAGTAGCATTTCTATAGATACAGAAGCAACCAAATTCCTTAATGCCCCAACAGCAGATTCTTGGGGCAATGGACCATCAAGATATGCCAACAGGCTTCGGATTCCGCCCTCTGAAATAACGACTCTCTTCAGGCTGTCATTGCTTGCGGTGAGATTCTGCAAACATTCTGCTGCATATTCTTTGGATCCTAACAGAATTCCACGATCAAGGAGAGTTATCATAACTTGAACGATTCCTTCCTCGGCTAGATTTTGTCTAACTTCAGGGATAGCTGATATGTTCTTCAAAGTACAAGCCGATGCAGCCTGTGATACAGAATCACCAGTTTGACACATTTCAATCAATGGTCGAATCCCACCATGTCCAACAATTGCCCTGGCTGTTTCTGTTGACATTGACAATCTCTGGAGTGAGATAGCAGCCTTCTCTTTACCCACAGCACTTCCCGATTCAACAAGCCTTATGAGAGGTGGCAAAACACCCTCTGAAACAAGCCAATTCTCACAACACCCAGATTCTGCAAGAGAGCAGATTACAGTGACCGTCTTTTCCCGGATGCGAGGAGAAGTTGCGGTTAGCAACTGAACTAAAGCAGCAATATTGCTCCGACCCAATACAATCAAGACAGTCTTCTCCTCCTCTTTCATGAAGTCAAGCAGACTGTCAAGAGCTCTGTGCTTGGCCTCCAAATGACCAATCTGAAGCCGCGCAAGTAATTCTCTTATGTTGCTGTTAATTGCAGACTCAGGTTCAGTGGATGAACCAGCAACAGCTAAAGGCACGGTAACCTCACCAAGTACCCCAGTTTTGATCAGAAGTCCACAATCTCGCAAATTCAAATCCAATTTCCCCGATAACGAATCGAGATCATTCTGCATCCTAAGCTTCCCTCCGTACATCTCTCTTATACATATATCTGCCAATTCAATTATGTCTTTCAAAGTCTTTGACACAGCCTGCAGTTGTTCCTTGCAAAGAGCGTTCTTGGAAAAGCAAGGATGGCTTGATAAGTCCGATAAACATGTCGGGATCTGATCCAACTTGGAAATTATCATCTTCCATTTACCAGGAAACACCTTAACATCTCTGGCCTTCTCAAGTGCCACAGGAACAAGCTCTTGAGCATGTGATAACCAGTCTTCAACTGATTTAATATCCTCCACCACCTGTTTCCCTCTGTCTTCCACCATGATATGATATCTCAATATGGGTATGGATCGAATATGTCAATAGAGCTGCAACAACAGAGTTTCAGACAGGGTAGATACAAGAACTGTGAAAACAAAAATGAAACTTTGCTTAGAAAATTAAAAAGGAAGTGGAGCAGTTGGAATCATTAAACAAAAACTATAAACAAAGCTTCCTAATACAGAAATTAAAAAAAGAAGAAACAAAAACAATTAGGCTAACATCAAGAGCCTGGAGAACAAAACATGAATGATCCCACAAAGCTTGTTCCAGCTGAAAACAGGACCCACTGGATGCTTCCGGGAGTCATTTCCAAGGCTTTTCCACATTGATCATTAAATGCCCGACCAAACTTAACATCTTAAATAGTGCATGGAGATAAAAGGATGCCGGAAAGCTAAAATAATATGGACCAAAGCTTTAGCAAGTGACAAGTGTTTCTGTGGCCGCCCTATAAACAACAAAACTCATGAATACCCAAGAAAGCCCCTTTTGAATTGCCGACTGAGTGACCATAACACTCTGGATTCATGTGATGAAGATGACACATTCAAGGGTATTAAAGGAAATCACAATAGAATATGACACTGTGAGGAAGGTGGAATATAGTATTATATAGATTTCTTTTGGGACAAAAGTTGGATCCTGTATTTCCTTTGAAAAGAAGATACGTCTCTATCTACAGTTGTATAACCATGGAGTATACTTAAATTCTTCAAGATGGATCACTGGACCAACCCACTTGGCAATGCAACAAATACTAAAGCCATAAATGTAAATCAGATGATATATACCTTAAATCTATTTGACTTTCCTCCTCAAAATTCAAAACCCCTTCACCGTTGACTCCCACCGGATGGTGCTGCTTTTCCACAAACAGGTCATGGTCACTTCACGTTCCCGAAAGAACAGCACGAACAGTACGGAGATGATAACCTGAAAAACAAGAAATAGTTTAAAGAAAAAGAAAAGATTGAAAGCAAAAAGTAAACTTCAATACCCTTTATCCAGGAAGGGATCACAAAAAGCAGGAAATGACATCTTCAAGAACCAACCTTTAAGCCTCAGGAACAAGAACTAGGTTCTCTTTTAGTGTAACTTGATCTTCAAACCTCACACACTTTCTCTACCTTTCTCACTTGCTAACCCCAAGTCATCCAAGGATCAACAAGCTCACTCTACGTTTCAAAAATCCAAGCTTTTTAAGAACCCAAATACTTCCAAAATCAGTAATAAAACCAAGTTTGATCCTTTAAACAAAATAAACATACCCCGCAACAATCTCAACATAACTAGAAATACCCAGAAGCTGAACTTGTTCCTACCAAAGAAGCAGACACTAAACGGTCGAAACAAGAAAAGAAAGCAAATAAAACAGGACAACTTGACGAGCAGCCAAAGTTGGAACTACAAGACACAAATAAAACTAATATGATAACAAGCTAACACATTTTAATCAAATTCAAAAACAAAACCACAAAATTTTCTCAATTCTCTATCTACTTAGATCTCTACCTCTGTGTGTGTCTCTCTCTCTCTGGTCTTCTCATTTCAGTACTTAGTACTGTGTCAGGTTTGTTGTCTGTTGAGATTTTGTATTAACTTCGGTTACGGAGAGCTCTTCGTTCGGACAGAGAGCGTTAACCATCGAGCGTTTTAGTGAGATCGGACGGTTGTAATTGTTAGTTAATACAGTGGATTAGACCGTTGGGATTGGGTTTAAGTTTTTGAATATGCGTTCAGAACTTTGACGTTACCGAGGAAATGACGTGGCAATATGGGTTCGCACGTGTGAAATGGGGGCGGGTAACTAGTGTCTTTTCAGGCACGTGTGTATCGTTCTGTCAATAGTGGATTAGTGGGGACTCGGGCCCAGGTCAAGAATCAAAGCCTTTAATATGGAAATGAAGCTTTAAATAAACAATTTTTTTATTATTTTAAATACTTATAAAATATTTATATCATTAAAAATATTAAAAGTATTTCATAATATTAAATTTCTTTTTTACTGAATTATTATTTCGAATCAACATAATTATATAACTTTAGAAATTATATAAAAATTAAATTAATATAAATACTTAACATGATCTTTTACTTATTTGTATTTTTATATTTACTTATGTTTATTACATTTATATTGCTTACCTGTTATTTTTATTTTATTTTATTTATTTACTTTTTTTAACCTGTATCACTTATTTGTAATTTTGTTGTATTATTAATAAATTATATTTTTATTATTACATTTATATGTGGTCTATTAAAAACAGCTGCTCTATTATTTAAAGGTAAGGATATATACTATCAGACCTCTCCAAACTTCGTAGTGATGCGAAATTTAGATTAAATGTGATGACGATAATGATAAACTTTTATCTCATAAAGATAACCAAAAATAATATTGGTTTTGATGAAAATCAACGAGGACATGACATGTAGAAGAAAACTTTGAGATAGTAAGACACGAGTCTCTTTTCAAGAGTTTTTGTCATACTCTCGAGTCTTTTAACTATTTTCCTACGAGTTTTGTTTTATAGTTATTTTTTTTATTACTTAGTGCTTCCCTCCTGATTCTTTAACCTAGAGAGTGTCTTATTTCGTCTAATTATTGACATGTAATGGTTGGTTTGATTTTTTTTTTCCTGATTTGTGTATTTAATATTTACTTTGTTTAATATATATTATATTATGTATTGAATTACATATTTTTTATTTTTTAGACGTATTTATTTTTATTTTATATTATCATTATTTTATGTTACATATGGGTTTATCGAAAACAGTCACTCTACTTTATAAGTAAGGGTGGGCACAGTTCGGTTCGGTCAATTTTTAGCTATTTTTTAAACTGAACCGAGTAATCGATTTTGTGATACAAAAAAATCGAACCGAAATGAATGTCAGATGAAACCGAATTTTTGGCGTGCCTCACAGTTCAGTTCAGTTCTGTTCGGTTATTTTAATCGGGTTGAGCCCTAATTTTGGGCCTTAAAATTTGGGACAATTTTAGTATATGTCCAACGTCTTTATTTCATTTTATGACCTATTGGGATGATTGTTATACTTGCAAAGTTGCAAACTTACCTTATATACCTAGAGTTAGAAGTATAAAAAAAATACAAACTTTTTTTGTTTTTACTTGATTGATTTGGTTCGGGTTGGTTTAGTAAAAAATTTTACCTACATCACACCCGAACCGATATAGTTTGTTTTTCAATATCTAAAACCTAACCGATCATCGCATCACTCTCTACACTAATCTATTTTTCTCGATTTCTTCGATTTTGCGGGTCGGTTTTGTTTTTCAAGTTTTTTGTCCACTCCTACTTATAAGAGTAAGATTACATATTACTGAATCTCTTTAAACTCTGAATCTCTCTGCAAGACTCTTACTAAATGATCTTGCCCTTGTTGTTTATGATAAGTAAAATTAAATAATTTTATTATTTAGAATATAATATTTTTATAATATCGAGTTCTTTAAAATAATTTTATTAACATTTTCTTGAACTATTTTATGGAATTAAAAATAATTTTATAATTTTATAACATCTATAAAAATTATATGAATTTAAATTTAATAAACAAAATCTTACCATAATCTCTTAAATTTATGATATGTTAATAATTTACGTTGATAGTAATTAATTTGGAAAGTAATCAAATAATAATTTAAATTTCAAATCAGGTAACTAAAGCCGTACAACTGGGAATTAAAATAAAGCTTGGTTTGGCTGGCAAGATAATTATGAACGACATCATCACATCACAGGGATAACGACGATCCAACCACCCAATTACTACCTAATATACTTATTTTTAAAAATCCAAATCCTTAAATAAATGCACTTACCTAGCGGCTTGTCTTTTTATAATATACTTGTAATTATTAGGTATCATTGTCATTACTCATTTCCTTTTTTTATTTTTTAAGTTAGTATTTTTTTAAAAAACTTTTTACTAATTAAGACTAAAGTTACGTATTACTGAACTTCTATGATCTCTAGACCCCACATATTAGCGAAATTTTTACTAAATTATTTTTGTTAATGTTGAATTTGAAATTGGATTTAATAAAATCTTCTACCTTGTTTAAATTATAAATTTGAATTAAATATGTTAACATTTTGATGAATTTAATTTAATTTAATGTAATTTAATTCATTAATTTTGTGTCATCAACTTGATTGTTGAATGTCATCAACTTGATATATGAGAATTAATCACATCCAAAAGATTCAAATTTAGTTTTAATAAGATTTTAGAAAGAAAAAAAAAGGGATGATAGTAATGAATTAGGTTGAGTATGGGCCTATTCAAGTCTGAGTTAGATTGAAACTTTTTTTTGACTTAAGATTCAACCCGAAATTGGATAGAGCTGGAGACTTTAGGCTTGAATTCAAATCAAATTTAGATTGACAATTCATTTAAAAATTTTAAAATTTAAATTGAGTGAAATAGTCTAAAATATAAATTTTGAATATAATCCAAAAATTCATTAATTGGAACTAAATCTATTAAATTTAGGGGGTGTTTGTTTCTATTTTTGTTTTTAGTTTTTGAATTTTTGTTTTTGTTTTCAAATTCAGTAAAAAAAAACGTGTTTATTTAAATTTTTAGTTTTTATTTTTGGTTTCGATTTCTTCCGGTTTTCAAAAATTATGAAACCATAAAAAGTAATTTTTGTTTTCTGTTTTTGTTTTTTCATAATCCGATTTGATATAATTTAAATATATATTATTGAATTATTTAATTATTAATAAAAATTATGAATAATTTAATTTTATTTAAATTTTATAACTAAAATATGTGTAATTAAAATTTAATAATTATTAATAAATATAATTAAATTTAAAATATATAAATATTCAAAATAAATTTGATTTAATAATTAAAATATATTTCAAATAAATATCACTTTATAAATAAAATTTTAATTTTTAAATTATTTATTTTATTGAAATAACATAATTTTATTAATAATTTGTTCATAAATATTATATAAGACATTAAATAAATTTATTTAATTAAAAATTTTATCTTTAAGTTTTATCTAATATGTAATTATTATCAGTGATAAAAATATAATTACATTAAAACTAAGAATTAAACAAGTTTTTTTATTTTAAAAATACTAAAAAATAATAATAATAATTAAAAATTACGATAAAAAAATAGGAGTAGAATTAATCGAAGCTTAGATTGTATCAAACCAAATCAAGTTGGACTAAGAAGGTTTTGGCTTCTCTAAAACGGAATTTAAAAGGCATTGATGTCCAAGTTAAAAACTTTTTAAAACGGAGGGATTGAGTTCACATACTGAGCGAGACTACCAATACGCGTGTACAGGACGACATTGGGGCTTGAGTAACTGCAACGTGACGCTGTTGTGTGGTGTGTCGGCTAACTTTTATACATAACTCTTTACTTTAATAGCCTTATTATGACATTTTCTGAACCACAACCAGACCAGTGCGTGTGTCCCAAAATTTGTGTCCTTTGGACAGTTTGCTTTTGTCTTTTCCAAATGGCCAAAATGTATTTTAAGTATGTTATTTTATTATTTAATTAGTAGAGAAATTATTTTTAAATTTAAAGGAAAGAAAAAATATGAATAAATAAAATTAAACTAAAATAAATATATATAAAATAAATATCAAAATTGATTTTTTAATTAATTAAAAATAGATTCTAATGTTTCGTAATAATAAGATCTACTTTTATAAATTTCTAATTATAAATCTATACGGTAAGACTAACTTTTTATAGAATTTTAAAAATAAATTTTACTTATTATGTAATAATAGGGCCATTTAAAGTTACAAATCACGTGATATTAATATTAACGTGATATTTAAGAATTAATTTTTTAAAATTTTTATTTATTTAAGTTCTATTTTAAAATATTAAAATTTAATTTAGATACTTCAAAATATTATATATTTTGTATTTGAAATTTTATATTTAAAATACATTTTTATTTAATTTTAATTATTTCAAAACATGGCTTCGTTGGGTTGGGGGCTTATCACTGTGTTAAAAAGTTGACACATGACCAGCCAAATTTGTTCGTTTCTGAATGTATCTATTGCAGGTTGTATCTTCTGCTGCCATAGGAATTCATTTCTTCCTCGAGGTAATCCGGACAAAAAATCACGACAAAGAGTCAAACAAACGCTTGGACCGGACATCTTTTAAAATTTTTTTGAAAGGAAACTTTTCTACTAAAAATACTAATAGTCTTTTGGAAATTAGAAAAAAGGGTAAATGATCTAAAATGGATAAATTCCAATGTTTTAAATATTTAAACAGTAAGATAAGAGAGTTAAAATTTAAAGATTCAACTAGTACTATCTTGTCATAAAATTAATTAAAAATTAAACAAAATTTTAAAATATAATTAAAAGAAATTGTTCTTATCAATTGAAAATTTTAAAGTTTAATTAAAAAAATATTGTTAAATGAAAATTAGTTAATTAATTTTGTTTGATAAGAGCTTATTAATTTATAAAAATTAATTAATTAATTAATTAACTAATCAGTTTTTACCGGCAATAGTTAGTAAAATTAATAGAATCGAAAAGTTGAAATCGAACTGAAAATTTTGATAATTCAAGTTTTTTATAGTTAACTTTTTAAATCATTGGTCAATTCTATATTTTATTGGATTAGACACCAACCAAACTAATTTTTTGACCAAATTTTGAATTTAAAGTTACGATTTCAAAACTTAAACAAGCTTCGATTTCATATTTAAATTTGTTTAAAGTTTGAGACTATGAGTGGATCAATCTTTCAATTAAATTTAAATGATTAAAATTGTTTTAAAATTTAAAATATTTTAAAATCTTATCAAATTTGAAATTAAATTTTACAGTTCAAAATTAGACTCGTAATCACACTCAGTAAATTGATCTATCGAATTACCTTGATCACTAATTCTTAAATTTTAAATTATAAATTAAATCAATAGGACAAGAAATTCAAGGTTTTAAAGGTTCAGCGAATATTTGACTGTCATAAAACTAGTTAAACATCAAATAAAATTAAAAAATTTATCTTTACCTATCGAAATAATTTAAAATTTAATTGAAAAAACTGTTAAATAAAAATTAATCGGTATATTTTTATTTATAGAAACTGATTAATTTATAAAAACTGACCTACTAATTAATAAACTGATCGGTTTTTAACAAAAATAATTATTAAATTAAATCAAATCAAAAGATTAAAAACTATAATAAAAAATTAGTACATATAAGAATTTTAATATTAAATCAATTCAATCAATTTAGCTTTAATACATTGTTAATCATTTTATAATCATAATGGTCCGTCCCAAAAGCAAGTGGGGGTTATTAAATACAACATTTCCCTTGCACAAAGTAAGAAATCCATTAGACGACAGTATTTAAGCTTTAATCATTGATATTAGGAAGTGTTTTCTTAGTGCGAAGTACCAATCAAGATTTCTTCACAACTCATGAGTCGACTACGATTGACGGCTGTTTTTTTTTTTCATTTTTTCATTATTTTTGCAAGCTTGAAATTTAAGAAAATTAAAAAATAAAGGTTGAGAACCTCGTACTCCATAACCAGTGATTTTGACAGGATATTTTTAAAATCATTTTTTAATTGTGGTAAAAAAATATAATATGCGAAATAATTTGTGATCCGAATTAGAATATGCCACTACAACAGATTAGTTTATTGGTATCTGCGAGATCAACCGTCGCTAAATATTAAAAAATAATCATAAATATTAATTTGCAATAAAAAATAATCGTTACTTTAATGATCATTGAATTTCAGTAGCAAAACAATATTTGTAACGTTTTCTTGAAATTGTCACAAAAAGATTTTGGATACATAATAACTTTGTTGGTAAAACATATAATTAACGAGAACGAACAACATCATACATATCTTTCGTAAATAAAAATTTTTACCTACTAAACTATAATTGAAGGTAATTATTTTTACTGATGTTTTTTTTTTGTAGGAGACCCAATATTTATTATTACACCCAAGTTGTTTATTATCACACTTAATGACTTTAAAACCATATCATAAGTTAAACTGCCAAGATAAAATGTTTAATTTTTAAAAAGTTCAACTTATATTAAATCGTTATAAAAATGAATAAAAATTGAATGAAATTGAAGAATTTTAAAAATAATTGTAAAATATTGTTATTATAATTTAATGTTTAATTGAAAAAAGACGGTTAAATGAAAATAAATTAATTTATTTTAATTTATAAAAATTGATAAGTTTACAAAAATTCACTGACTAATTTATTAGTTAATAAAAAAAACAAAAGCAATTAAATTAAATCAAATTGAAAAATTAAAAATTGAATCAAAAAATTAGTCAGTTCAAAGTTTTTCCGATTTTATTAATAAGTTCTTATAAATTAAAGTAAGTCAATTAATTTTTATTTAACATTCTCTTTTTCTAATTAAACTTCAAATGTTTTGATGGATAGAGACAATATCTTTAAATTATATTTCAAATTCTTTAATTTTATTTAATGTTTAGCTAGTTTTATGACGGTTTAATATTAATTGAAACTTTTAAAACTTAAACTTTTTGTCTTACTAATTTAACTTCTGGTTCGATTTTTAAAATTGTTAAAAGACCTAAGTTATCCCTAAAAGCTAGCTCGAGAGGGTTAAGTTAGGCTTTTCAGCATGATATCAGAGCCTGTTTATTTCGATAGTTTGGGGCGGTGCCCGATTCTGTCTCTTTGTCTAATATACCCAACATATGTCCAACTCTGCTTTGAGCTGAATAGGTGTGTCAAAAATTTCACATCAAATAAGTGTAAGTGTATTTAACCATTTATAATAGTGTGCAAACCTCATTTCTTAAGTTAGCTTTTGGGGTGAGTTAAGCGTTTCAACCAAAATGTTAATTTGTTAGTATTAAAATATGTTTTATTCTGAAAAAATTTCAAAACTATATCCCGAAAACAGATAAAATTCTAACATTCTTTCTTATAACAAATACTTTTATGTACATATCGTAAGAAATAAATTGGAATCCATCTTGTAATGAAGTTGACATGAAGATTTTAGTACACAACTCTTGATTATGACAATTTCTGGCAATCTTTAGGACACGACTCGAAGCGGACAACAAACTGTACTTACTCTTATTTCTATGAAGCAGCAAACATGTTTGCTCATGTCGACTAGAGATCTTAGTACTTTCTCTTATCTCTTTCACTGTACATGATTGGAAAAACTTATCTTCAACACTGGAAAAACACATCACAGCATTCTTATGTGTTATCTTCTTCATAGTCCTGACAGATGATTAAGTGACACAGCTTCTTCATAAACCACACACTGAAATAAGCAATTCGTAACTCTCCATTTCCTATTCTCGAAAAGATTCTGACCTACTAAAGGTTGGAGGAACCATCACAGAAGATGAAACCTTAAACCTCTTACTCCTGGAACCTCCCTGATCACTTGGAGCTATGTCAGGGCTACCAATCCAGCTGTTCATCATTTGATCAACCAAACTCTGATCAGCCACACAACAACCTTCTCCGATGTCTGAACCATCGGAGTCAAGTCCCGGCTGACGAAACCCGACCCATTCAGTGCTACAGTCCGAAACACTCGAAGACCTTGGAGTTTCCCACGGAGAAGGGTCCTCAGCTACAGGAGGTACGATGATGCTTGGTTGCACCACTTTGTCCATCGTATTCATGTCCACTGGTTTTCGGTACTGGTTGTTCCTGAAATGGAATATACTAGCAAAAGTGAAGTGATCACTCACTCTGTTCTTCGTCGACTTGTTCTCTGTTGTCCTCCTAGCCATAATACTTTGTAGGTTTTTGCTTAGCTTAGCCTTCAGAGAACTGAAGCTAAGACGTCGCCGTCCGTCGGAGGCAGGCATCACGCCACCGTCAGAAGGGGGCAACGACCCAGATTGGGTTAAGGTCGGATTAGTCGATACGAAGTTGGTTCGAGCATTTTCACCACGCAAGGCACGAGCAGCTTCATCGTAGGCTCTAGCTGCTTCTTCGGCAGTATCGTAAGTTCCTAGCCAAAGTCTCACTTTTTGAGATGAGTCCTTAATCTCCGCCACCCATCTTCCCGATGGACGTTGCCTGACACCGACGAACTTACGGGGTGTTGTTTTGGTTATGGTGTTGATGTTGGCGGTTGCAGTAGGGTTTTTGGTGACCGGTATTTCAGGTCCTGCCATTGCTAAGTCAGAAGTATTGAAACTTGAGCTTTGCTTAGGTATATGAAACTTAGAGAGGGCAGTATTTATAAGGCATCTGTTTAACAAGTGTTTGATTGGAGATGGAAACCTCTCTCAATTATTTTTGTTTTTTGTTTTCTTTCAAATTAATAATCAATTAATTTACTTCTCTTTGCATCTTGGCTTAATGCAACTATAGGGCTTAGCCTATAGCTAGTTGTTTTGATTCCAATCCTTTTTTTTTCCAAGTTGAGAATTTTTATGTAATTTATAATCAATTAGATCAAATAAAGATTTATAATGTCTTTATTACATTTTTAATTTTCGTGAACTTCTTTTTCACATGTTCAATTTTAGGAATGGCAATAGGTCGGCCTATAGGCAATAGGCCAGTCTCCCAATTTTTTAAAATATTTTTTAAAATTAAAAGTGTAAAACAACACTTTTTTTAATTAGCTTCGGACTTGGGCTGCTTTAGCCTTGGGCTGCTTAAGATCCAACTCTTTTAAATAAAAAGGTGTCGTTTTATTTAAAATAATTGAATCTCAGATCAGTTTGGGCTTAGGTCGGGCAATTAAAAACACCTTAATGTCATTCTTATTCAATTTATATGAATTTGAAGATAAGTTAATGACAAGGCTCAAATTTGATTAATTAATCTTAATTTTTTTAATATCTCATAAATATATATAAGTGGCATATGATAAATTAAATTTACATTTATATTCTGATTTAAACTAGTAAGAAAGATGAGAGAAGAGTATATACTATATTTAGGATTGATAATATTACCTCTGCCTGAAGTTAAACGATCAAACTTAAGGATCAAATTGAAATTTGACTCGAAAGACTGAAATGATATCGTTTTAGTGCAATTTAAGGTTGATTGAATTTGGAATTGTTAATGTTGAATATCAAGATCAAACCAACCAATTCGACCTATTATTATTTCTACTATTTTCTAATTATTTTATAGCACTTTATGTACTTCAATAATTACTAGAAAATAGCATCGTCTTAGTGCAATTTAAGATTGATTGAATTTGGAATTGATAATGTTGAATATCAAGATCAAACCTGTTATCATTTCTACTATTTTCTAGTAATTATTGAAGTACATAAAGTGCTATAAAATAATTAGCTTTCATATAGTGTATATTTTCTACAATTCGATATATATACCGCAAATAATTCACGCACAATTTTGACAAATTATAAGATTTTAACTCATAAAATTATAACAATTAATGATTCTAATTAAACAATGTTCTAAAAATCATACCAAAAATTAAATTGATAAAATAAGAAGTTTAAGGTTTAAAAGATTCAACCGACTGTCATACAATTAATTAAAAATTGAATAAAAATGTAAAAATTTTAAAAATAATTGAAGCAGATTGTCTTTATTTATAAAAAAATTTAAAGTTTAATTTAAAAAAGAGACTGTTAAAAAATTAATCAGTTTATTTTAATTTATAAAATGATTTATTTTTAAAAGCTAACTAATTAATTAATAAATTGATTAATTTTTAACAACAAAAATTATTAAACAGAATCGGGGAAAAAAAGACAATTTAAGTTTAATTTTTTAAACCTCTATTCCAAATCAACTAATAGTTTGCAATTGCAATTGAGTCTACGACTGGCTTAGGAGTCGACTCAAAATGGCTAAACAAAGAAAGAAACAGACAGAAGCAAGGCGGTCGAAATTTGTCATTTTGCAAATGAAGAAACGTTGCATGATTTCAATTAAGAAATTAATAATCCGGCTGGTGAGATTGAAAGGTTTACCATTGGATTGTAGCCTTTGGAGACAGAATGATTTGTGGGCTATATGATCTTCTCCTTCGTCTTTGTCTTTTCTTATGTTTGTATTACCATGAAAGGCTTCATTAAAAAAATAATTTACTATTAAACCCTATTTTTTAAAGATACCAAATAGTCCATTTATTAATTTCTAAAAATGGGTCAATATTATAAATTTGAGTTTATGTGGTACCTCTCTATAAAATCAAATCTCTTGTTCTAATTATAATGTTCTTATCATATTTTATTAAATCTCATTTACACATTTACGTAGGCCTCACGTAAATAATCAAATCTCTTGTTCTAATTATAATGTTCTTATCATATTTTATTAAATCTCATTTACACATTTACGTAGGCTTCACGTAAATGTATAGATAAAATTTAATAAAATCGAATAATTAGAATAAAGAATTTGATATCTCCGTTCTCCCTCTTATTCCCGTTGTTATCATTCCCTTGGTTTGGAAGTAACAAGTTTGTCACAAAGTGAGTGGTATTTTCCTACAAGATATGTTTGAAACGACACGTCGTGATGATGCCATTGAAGTTTATTTTTTTAGGTTAATTGACTTAGTTATATAATTAATTATTGGGTGGCATGAGTGATCTGCATGCCCTAGATCGAGGGTTGGATCATAAAACAGGCAGAGAATAAATTAAGAAGCTGTTTTTATTTTTATTTTTAAATTAGAAAAAATTTGTTTGTTTATTTTTTTAATTTTGCTTTATGAAAATCAAAAGTGTTTTTACTTTTTATTTCTGTTTCTTTATTTATTTTATAATATGATTTACTATCAATTAAATAAATATTATGTTATTATTAAAATATTAATTTTTAATTAAAAATATAAATAATTTTATTTTCTTTACTAGTTAAGAGTAAAGTTGTGTATTACCAGACCTCTGCAGACTTTGCGTCTCAGCAGGTTTTTTATCGACTTGTTGTTGTTGTTGAATGATTTAATTTAATTATTGTAATTAAATTAAATAATTATTACTAAATATATAAATTTCAAATAAAAATTTTGATATACTAATTAAAATATATTTAAAATAAATATTAATTTATAAATAAAAGGTTAATTTATAAATTATTTAATATTTTATCAATAAATATTATATAAAAGATTAAAACTAATTTATTTAATTAAAAATAATTTATATTTAAGTTTTATCTAATATGTAACTATTATTGGTGATAAAAATACAACTACATTAACATTAACAATTAAATATATTTTTATTTTTATCTAAAAAAAAGATATAAATTAAAAATGAAAAGCAAAAATTGAAAATTGAAAACTACAAACTACAAACTAAAAAATCAGAAGTAGAATTAAACGACGCTTTAAGATGAGATAATGATGAACACATAATCTTATAATTTGTTTTGGATTTTAGCCAATGACGAACATAGAATCCAAACTTTTAACACACAAACTACAACACAATATTCCCAAAGATGAGGAACTTAAAATGTCAAATTATTATTGAGTTTTTGTCGAGTTTGAGGGTTGGATGTAAGAATCCTATTTCCCATGCATTAGTTCTTTCTAATTGGTTATTCCTTTTCTTTCTTTGTGTTTTATAAACTAATGTATAAGTTGTCTTCGAAATAGGATGCCTGTCGCATCAGGATTTGTTTGTTCCTCATCATTTGGATAAGCCTTGGTGAGCTACCAACCACATTGTATTATGTGACGTCTCATTTTTAGAATAGAGGTAATAGGTTTAAAAGAATCTAATCTTTTGTTTTTTTTTTAATTTAGTGTGTTATTTTTTAAAGTTTATGGTTTAATAATCAATCTTTTAAATTTCATACGAGTTAAATCAAAACATCGTTTTTATTGGTTATTAGATAAACATTCAACTGACATTTGATATACATGCTATATTTAATAAAAAATAACTTTTTCACCTAATTTATACATATTTTAAAAGGGTAATTATTAAAATTAAAAAGTTTAATACTAAATTAAATTTTTTTAAAAATAGATATTGATTAAGTGTAATAAATCTCGTACCGTACTTACTAGTATTGGGTGGTACATACCGTACCAACTAGCAAAATAGTACAAAAAGTGATGTTTTGGTACCGACTGTTAGTAACGGCCTGTTTCACCTAGTACCGACCAGTATAGTGACCGGTACAGACAATACATACCGGCCATACACTAGCCGGTATCGAAAATTTTAAAAAACGTAGGGTTTTTTTGTGTGCAAAATTCAGATTTTTTTTAAAAACACCCCCTCCACTCGACGTCTCTCTACTGCTTCTCCTCTCTCTTTTTTCTATCTCAGACTCTCACTCTCTCTCTTCTTCACTGTCGCCACCACTCCCTCTCTGGCCTTCTGGCGACCACCACTGCACTATGGCAACAACCCAATGCAACTAGCCCACCACCGCACTAGTCACAATCACAGAGTCTCATCGGAATCACCAGATCTGAAATAGATCCAACTCCAAACTCGACTTGACCTGACATTGAATTGGATTTCTAATTTTTTTGGTGTGTTTTTTGGTATGAAATTTGAAAAACAATTGCATTATATTTAGATGTTTATGTATGCATTGTGATGAAAAATGTTGGAAATTATTAGAAATGAAAATTGTTTATGTACGTTTTATAATGGTTGAATTGAAATTGTTGGAAATTGTTAGAAATGAAGTTGTTAGAAATTGTTGGAATTTAGAAGTGGAAATTGTTGGCAATTGTTGAAAATGCAAATTATTTATGTATATTTCATTATTTTGTGAATTGTGAATTTATGATAGTTGAAATTGTTAGTTGTTGGAAATTTGGAAATAAAAATTGTTTATGTGTGTTTTGTGATGTTCAAAATTTTGAATTGAAATTGTTCAAAATTGTTAGAAATGAAAAATGTTGAAAATGGAAATTGTTTATGTATGTTTTGTAATGGTTGAATTGAAATTGTTGAAAAATGTTAAGAATGAAATTGTTGAAAATTGTTAAAATTTGGAAATGGAAATTGTTTATGTATGTTTTGTGATGTTTGAAATTTTGAATTGAAATTGGAGAAAGTTAGAAACATAAAATACCATTTCTTTCCATTTAATCAATTTGTAAAATATGTTGAATTATTTGGTAATATATATGTGTGGGCTATCATAAATATTTGTAATTGATAATGTGTGAAAATAGTGATGTATATGTGTCCAAAAGGAACTTCTTTTTTCCAAATTTTGAACATATTGTAGGCTGAACTCAAACCACTTATACTAAGACTTATTAATGTCCAATTAAAAATCCTAGAAGCAAGTTATATATTTAATAACCAAATATAGGCTGGTGGATATAATATTATGGTTTGTTGGAAATGAAAAGAAGATTCAAGGATTTGAATAAGAAAAAAAACATTTCCAAACAAAGTTATATCCTTCAATTTGATCCTCATGTTATGAATATATCCTTCAACTTGATCCTCTTGTTATAAATAGATGTATATGAACAATTGTATAAGATATGTCATTCATTATTTGATGATTATGTAAATCGTACCCTTCAATTTGATCCTTATGTTTGAAACTTTGGATTGAAATTGTTTGAAATTGTTCGAAATGGAAACTGTCTATGTATGTTTTGTGATTGTTAGAAATGAAAACTGCCTATGTATGTTTTGTGATTGTTAGGAATGGAAATTGTTTATGTATGTTTTGTATAATTATGTATCTTGAATAATTGAATTGTTAGTTTTTAACTTATGATAAATAGTGTTTGATGAAATTAAATTATGTATGATATAATCATACAAAATGAGTTATATTATATAAGATAGACATGCATATTGTGTAATAAAATTATGTGTTCTTTATTTTGATATACTACAACAAAAATGACATACAGTAACACTTTTAACAATATGTTATAAAATACCTATCTACGATAACATTATATCTTAAAATGTTATGATTCTTAATTTGATAAGTAGCACTTTATAATTTTATAACATATAATTTATCATTGATAACAATTTTTTTAAGTGTTACTAAACATTATAAAAGGTTAATATTTTAAGATGTTACGAAAGTGATGTAAAATAATGACACTTTATATGAGTTACTTTAATAATAAATTTATAACACTTTATATGAGTTATCTTAATATCATAAAATAATAACAACTGATTTGAGTTACCTTAGTAATATAAAATAATAACATTTCATATAAGTTACCTTAGTAAATATAAAATAATAACACTTTAGAAAAGTTACCATAATAGTGTATTATAATAACATTATGTATGAGTTACTTCATTAATATTTTGTTTAACACCGTTATACTTTCTGTTAAGCTTTATTAATATTTTGTTTAACACCGTTATACTTTCTGTTAAGCTCTATTGTGTTGTTATGGTGTCCATTATAATTGGTTAACTGTATGGTTTGTAGATGGTAAGGTGGTTAGAATGAATTATAGGCTATAACTCTATTTTTATTGATGCTCTTGCCTTGAAGATCTCAACTTTTTGTTGTTGTTTACTTTTATAAAATAAGGGTAATGGACTGATGGGCCGTTGTTTTATAATGTTGTATCTTGAGATACATGTTGTTCTTTGCTTTTATGTTTGATTAAATGTCATGATGCTTAAACTATAATATTTGTTATTCAGAAATTGGTTGATCATATTCTTGTTTCATTAGTTGAATTGTCGTGGAACATCCATTTATGTAGTTACAGTCGATTTAAGATGGACGAATGCTGATATGAATTTAGGGGTTTTTCTATGCAGGTAAATAAAAATGCAAAAACTCCTGCAACTAGGAGCAGAAAGCAAAAAAGACCTCGCAGAAGTTCAAAGATGGAGACACAAGCAAATTCGACATCACTCTCACATTTTCTGCACTTCTTCACTTTCATTTTTCTGCATTTTCACATTTTAATATTCACTTCATTTTCTTCAATTCTTCCTCTAATTATCATTTTCATTCTTTCTCATCTCTAGACATCACCATACACTTGTCCCTTAACTATAAATTCAATTTTTAATCAACTCTAAAACACTCCCTAATGAATTGTTTCCAGAGTTGAGGTTTGGATACAAGCTCATAAGAAAAAGAAAGGTGAGCCAGTCAACATAAAAACCGCAAAAACCATTGTAAGAATTTTCTATGGCTATGAAATATATGTATATCTGTATATTGTTATATTATTATGATGTTGCATATTATTTTAATTTATAGGAAAATTTGGAAGAAATTGATAACGATTCATATTTGCCTCCAACTAATTTGAAAGAAGATGCAGTATCAAAGGTATTGGGTCCTGACAAATGTGGACAAGCAAAAGGTATAGGGAAAGGAGTAACTCTTACACAATTATCCATTATAGCTCAAAGGGACAGCATTATTGATAAACTAAAACAAGGGCAAGTTGAGATGAAAGAAGAAATGGACCATATGAAGGGCTTACTCAATGAAGCATTAAAACAAAAGTAGGCTAGTATCAATATAATTAATTTAATATTTTCATAGATACAATTTATATTTTATATGAACATATATTTTATAAGATGTTCATATGAATTTTACAGGGTGAAAACCAATCATTTGAAGAAACTGAAGATGTATGTTTACAAGGTGAAAGGCAAACAATTGAAGAATCTCAAAATATCCCGGTAAGGTTTTTGTTTATATGAAAATGTACACTTGGCTATGTGTGTGCGTGCGTGTGTGTGTTTTCCCTTAGTCTTTACTTTTGTTTCTTAAAATTGATGCATCCATTTGGTGCTGTAGATTGCAAAAACAATTATGTACAAAAGTAAATGCAAGTTATTTGATTGGAGAGGGTCTAATGAACTAGTAGCCGAAGGACGTGTTTTTTCAAATGATCCAGATGCACTTGTTCATCATGTTCCTATTGGCCTTGATGCTATGAAAGTTTGGATAGATATAGCTAAGGTACCTACTGCATTTTTTTGGAGGCCAACATCAGAAATGATTTATGTTGAAGATGCTATAGGTAGTACAGTTGCTTGGCCTTCTAACAAAGTTGTCATAGTTTTCCCCAACTAACTTTTAGGTAATTAACTATTTTCTCTATTTTCTCGTGATTTTTTAAATAAGATTTAGTATTTACTTTTATT
>JAOQMS010000004.1:1642521-1678440 GCA_027563885.1 Erythroxylum longipes | reverse complement strand
AAAATATAATTAGTTAATTAGTTAAAATATAATAAGTTTTTATTTCTCAATATTTTTTACAAACCAACCACTATCAACCAACCATTATCAATAGTAATGATAATCATTCCTTTCTTTTAACCAATCATCATAATTATAATGATAATATCCATTCCCATTACTTACCATATTCGTTCACATATTCTTTTAACCAATCATCATAATTACTATTCTCCTGTACGAACTAACCGTCTCTTAAAACTCACTCAACCTAAACCTGACCTATTGACTTCAGACCAGGCTAAGCTGTCCAGGACCTGTTGTCATCTATGTTTGAAATTCTATTTTTATTTAAAATAATAGTTTATAATTATATAATATGATCATGTGATAATCATTCATTTCTCTTAATCAATCATCATAATTATAATGATAATATCTATTCCTATTACTTACCATATTCGTTCATATTTCTATTACTATTCTCCTGTATGAATTAACTGTCTCTTAAAACTCACTCAACCTAAACCTGACCTATTCACTTCAGACCAGGCTAAGCTGTCCAAGCCTGTTGTCATCTATGTTTCAATTTTTATTTTTATTTAAAATAATAGTTTATAATTATATAATATGATCGTGTGATAAAAAATGTGCTATAACTATATTCGTATTGGTCTCTTTCTTATTCTTCATAAAAAGACTATGAACAACTCCGCCGAGCCGCCACAGCCACCGCCAGTGGTGGCGTTTGGGGAATTGATAGCCTCCTTAGAAGAAGCGACTTTCATGGCGAAACAACTCCAACCCACCACTAACCCTAACGACCTTCTTCTTCTCCAAATCCTATCATGTCTTCGCCAAGCAGAGCACCGGGTGTCCTCTTTACTTCCTCACATCCAAGTCCCTGCATCTCCGCCGCCTGAGAATTCCATGTCATCGGCCACCGAGAGCGAAGCAATGCAAATTGCTGAGGAGGAGGAGGAGGGGGGTTGTGAAGGGAATTCAAAGGTGAAGATGGTTGAGAGAGTAGAGGAAGTGGAAGAGAAGATGAGAGGATGCTTTATCAAGAACAAGAGGCCAAAGCGGCAGCTTTCTCCGTCGTCGGAGAAGATGTTGTCTGATGAAGCAGTGAAGGTATTTGATCCTCATACCACCAAATCCAGAGCTTTGACTCTCATATATCAGTTTCATTTCTGAACAAATCATTGTAGAAAATTGTAGAAGACAACCCCCAAGTTCTGGGATTGGGGTATTTGGCTTGTCTATATTTATATACACATTGTCACCTGCACCATTCTTCTTAGGGAATATATATCTTCTTCTTCTTCTTCTATACAATGCCTTATGACCGTAGACCTATAGAATAATCCAAATGCTAGATTCCATGAGCAATCTTTAGGGGTTAGGGTTTTTCTGTTAGAGGTTCAATGGCCACAATACCATTATCTCCCGATTGAACTGTGCAACTTAACAAAGTCATCCAAAGTAAGCTCCTCTGGTCTTGACTGCAAATGATCAATGGGAAGGAATTAAATTCATTCATGAAAAGAGAACTTTAGAAATTCTGAAACAATTTGGAGGCAATTAACTTGGAGGAGTGTCCTTACTGTGGCTGAAAGACCTGCAAATTCAAGAGCTTTTTCAATCTCAAGGGATGTGCTAATGTGTTGAAGAGATCTTCGCAACATCTTCCGTTTCCCGTTAAACGCAGAATTCACCTATACGTATAAGTTTGTTTGATGACTATGACTGATTTAAGTTAAAGCTACCATTACTGATTAAGTTAAAGCCACCATTCCTGATCTTAATGGAGCTAAAGCTGGTTAAGGAAAACAACCATTGAGAAGAAGCTTTTAACAGAGGAGACTGATGGATATTCTTCAGCTTGCTTCAACTTGAATGCAACAATAGCTGCATCAACCTGTAGAAGAACATGTAAACTTGAGTTCTAATTGCCCTTCTCTGAAGCAAATAAAATAACTCCTTTCACCCTATGTCAGACATTAATTTGTCCTTTAGCTTAAACAAATTTTTGGTACCATGAACAGTATTTAGTGCATCAAAACTATTTAAGATTGAGATCTTCTACATTTCCATCTATAAGAACAGCTTACTCACGTTAGGTTGGGGGAAAAAGTATGACCTTGGGACTTTCAGTTTGTATTCTGGATCTGGAACAGAAAAACCGAGTAAAATAACATGATATGAAAACATAATCAAAAATTGAATGGAGCACGCCTCAATTGATTCGAACAATTCTAAGTGCAATCGCAATAACCATCGAGAGTTATTGACTATTTTGCAGGTTTGCAACTGCTATTAGAAAGACTGCTAGAAATATGAACCAAACACGAGAATCTAACGATATCCACCGACAGTGAAGACATGGTAACAGATGAAGTTTGAGCATAGCTACCCGAATAAAAATTGACAAAGATATTTATGGGGCGGTATTCTGAAGTTCGTATAGATGATTCCACCAGACGCAAAGCTGTCTCCTCCTGGAATATCCAATCATGTAAGTGGATATAACTATCAGATTCAAATCCGTTGGAATTACAAGATAATACGAGTGAATACCATGTGCAAATTCTAACCTGGAGTAGAAGAACAACTTCTGAGAAAATGTCACCCATTGGAAGCAGAAGTTTAATGACTTCTGTACTTATATTGAATGGTATATTGGCGACTACCTGAAAGATTACATTACCAACAAGCATCATAATGTGCTTAAAAAGGAAAAAAATTGAACAGTAATCCTCCTCAGAAAAAATTTCCAAGGGTTGAGTAACACTCTCACTTTAGCTAATCTGGGTCTTCCACACGAAGTAGCCACACTTTCCAACAGAGAACACATGTGGGAACGAACATGGCACTTGACAAAGTCCTCTTGCAAGACCTGGAATTTATAGCATCGGAAATAAACACATTACTTGAATCAAAACAACAAAATCCCAGAAAAGGAAAACAGTAACAACAAGCGAATACATAAGGTTTGTACAGAGAAATTTAACACCTTCAGACACTGTGAGTCGGCAAATCTTTCCCTCACTAGAGCAACCATGTGCGGATCCTATAAGTCATATATAAACAAAGTATTTACAGCCGTTACTTGGAGCCCTTTAAGCGATAACCCAGATAAAGAAAATGGGTTTCAACGTACTTTTTCAATAGCAAGAACAGTGGCACCACCATTAATGAGGACATTCGTCAAAGAACCAGTACCCGGTCCAATCTCAAGTACCACATCTCCTTTTTGTATATCAGCTGCCGAAGCAAGCTGCTCGTTAATCTCAGAATTCAACATGTAATGCTGCAGACACAATTATTTTTTCAGAAAGAAGAAAAACACCGCCCATGATCTGTTTGTTAAAATGCTCCAATGATGGAAAATTCCCAGAAAAATAAAGAAACAGTAAAAAGATAAAACCTGGCCTAAGGATTTACGTGGTCTACGGTCCCTAGAATTGAGGGCTTTAAGAGTTGCGTGATAGTCGTCTGGGCTTTTTCTTTTTGCCCCACACGTTATCACTAGCCTTCTTCTTGTAGCCGTAATATTAGCATGTGCAGGTAGTGGTTGTTTTTCACCGCTTCTGGGGATTGAAGTCGGACATAATGATGAGACCGAATTCAGGAAGTGGGTACTGGTAGCCATTTTCTTCGTCTTCTCTTTTAAACTCTGTTTTCCGGCTCTCTCCGGTGAAGCTGATAAGGTAGGTTTTGTCAATGGACCGCTACAAGATCACGTTGGCAACTGGCAAGTGGCAACTTGCAGTCTATCAGGAGTTGGTTAGTTCAAAAAACGGCTTGGTAGTTTTGAGGCTCGGCTTAGTCCAACGATGCCGTTTACTAGTAAGAAATTCAAGCTTTTAGAATTTTTTTTAATTTAGTATTCAAAATTTTAAAATTTTTTATTAATGGAATAATATATATGTTTTTTTTTTTAACCACGAGATATTCTGAAGATATTCTGGATGGGCCTGAACTATCGGTGACATCTTTAAATCATTACCACACTCAGATTAATCTCCGTTCATGGCTTGTAGGACCTTAAGGAGCAACTCGGCACTACCACCAAGCATTTAACACTATTGTATTTACAAGCAAGGTTCAAACCCCTAATTTTATTTAAGTGAAGATTAGCCCCTTATTATTAAAGGTCAGCAACCAATATTTTTAAACCTTAACAAATTGGTTTAAAAGGTTAGTTTTTTATGATGTAATTAATAAATAGACGTGACATTTAATAAATATATCGCATCTTTATAAATAACATTTTAAATTAAATTTATAAAGTGTTAAAAAATGGCTAATCAATTAAAAATTTAAAATATTGGGCATTGAATTGAATAAAATATTAAAAAGTTACACATTTTTAAATATATTATCTCTTTTTTAAAACTAACTTGTATAATAAATTAAATTTAATATCACACCTTAGATCTTTGAAATTTATTGTTAAAAATAGTTCAATATCACTAAATAAGTATTAAACATTAACTAAAATCACATTATATTAAAATTTGAATAAAAAAAACATTATATTAAAATTTGAAGTTTAATTAAAAGATGATTATTAAATGAAAATTAATTGATTTATTTTAGTTTATAAAAATTTATTAATTTATAAAAATTGACCGATTAATTAATAAATTAATCCATTTTTAATATCAAGAATTGTTATAGTAAATTGTACCGAAAACTTAAAAACTAAACTGAAATGTTGGATGAACCGGTTGAGTTTTTAAATTGGTTTAAATTAAGTCTATTATTATTTTATACAATAAAGCGGCAATAAGGTTAATTATGATAATATACAAAAAATAATTAAAAAAAAGTTCCCAACAATCACTAAAATAATATCTTTGAGAACCCAATCTATTAAATCCTCTTACTTAATTACTAAGTTTTATTAAATCTCAATCATACATTTACGTGAGATCTACGAATAAGATTTAATGAAATATTATGTAAATATCATAAGGAGTACAGTAGATTTGATCCGACACTAAATCCTTCACTTGCACGTGCAAGTCACCCAATGCAACGTGGCCACGTGGACATAACCTGCCGGGAAACGGGTCCAAATTATATCCCCAGGCCAGTGGCGTTGATTTGCAGTATCTCAAGTGTTTCGTACCACAAGCACATACACCTGACTGAGCTCTGACCCAACTTGACCAACTTGCACCATTCGCACCCAAGTCAATTTCCTTCCAATTAACCACTTATTTTAAAACACTCAAGTACTGGGATTATGCAATTTAGATATAATCTCATGTTTAATTTTATATGCAAATCACGTTAACTAAAGTCACGTTGTTCCTTCACTTTGTTGTGTTCAATTTAATATGCTCCACCATTATTTTATGTGTACATTTAAATATTTAAAAATAGATAAATCAATTAAGTTACCAATTTTGAAATTAGACATTATTTAATGTGCATATTTAAATAGTAAAAATAAATAAAATTTATTATTAAATATTAATTTATACATTGTTCATTATAATTATATATATCAACAATCAATCAACAGCTCCTAATAAAAACTTCATTGAGATGCAAAATTTGAAAAAATTCAGTAATTTGTAAGTTTATTCGTAATTAGTAAAAAAGTTGTTTTTAATATATATATATCCTAGTGGCGAGCTATTTTTTCAAGATCTCTCCTACAGAATCTTCACCATAGTAGAGTTTAACCACCAAATTTGAGAGTGTTCAATTCAAATATGAAAGTTATTCTATAGATGCAAGAAATCTCGACTATACCATTTTGAGATTTTGGACTTTTTTTCATTACATTTAAATAAATCGTAATTATATTAGATTCAAATCCCCTGCAATATCAAATTATAGGTATGAAAAAAATTTTTGGCACCGAACAACTCGACTTTCTTCTATGATTAATCGGTATAAACATCAACAACTCCAAATTATTAAATGAAAATTAATTGATTTATTTTAGTTTATAAGAACTTATTAATTTATAAAAATTGACCGATTAATTAATAAATTGATCCATTTTTAATATCAAGAGTTGTTAAAGTAAATTGCACCGAAAACTTAAAAACTAAACTAAAATGTTGATGAATCGATTGAGTTTTTAAATTGGTTTAAATTAAGTCTATTATTATTTTATACAATAAAGCTGCAATAAGGTTAATTATGATAATATCAAAAAAATAATTAAAAAAATGTTCCCAACTCACTAAAACAATATCTTTGAGAACCCAATCTATTAAACCCCCTTATTTAGTGACTATATTTTATTAAATCTTAATCATACATTTAAGTGAGCTCTACGGATAAAATTTAATGGAACATTACATGAATATTATAATGAGTACAGTAGATTTGATCCGGCGCTAAATCCTTCACTTGCACGTGCAAGTCGCCCAATGCAACGTGGCCACGTGGACATCACCTGCCGGGAAACGGGTCCAAATTATATCCTCAGGCCAGTGGCGTTGATTTGCCGTATCTCAAGTGTTTCGTACCACAAGCACATACGCCTGACTGAGCTCTGACCCAACTTGACCAACTTGCACCATTCGCACCCAACGACGGAAGTCAATTTCCTTCCAATTAACCACTTATTTTAAAACACACAAGTACTGGATTATGCAATTTAGATATAATCTCATGTTTAATTTTATATGCAAATCACGTTAACTAAAGTCATGTTCCTTCACTTTGTTGTGTTCAATTTAATATGCTCCACCATTATTTTATGTGTACATTTAAATATTTAAAAATAGATAAATCAATTAAGTTACCAATTTTGAAATTAGACATTATTTAATGTGCATATTTAAATAGTAAAAATAAATAAAATTTATTATTAAATATTAATTTATACATTGTTCATTATAATTATATATATCAACAATCAATCAACAGCTCCTAATAAAAATCTCATTAAAATGCAAAATTTGAGAAAATTCAGTAATTTGTAACTTTATTCCTAACTAGTAAAGAAGCTGCTTCTAATATATATATATATCTTGGTGTCGAGTTATTTTTTCAGGATCTCCCTTATAGTATTTTCACTGCAGTAGAGTTTAACCACCAAATTCGAGAGTGCTCAATTCAAATATGCAAGTTATTTTATAGATACAAGAAATCTCGACTATACTATTTTGAGATTCTGGACTTTTTTTCATTACATTGAAACAAATCGTAATCGTATTAGATTCAAATCCCCTGCAATATCAAATTATAGGTATGAAAAAAAAAATTTGCACTGAACAACTCGACTTTCTTCTATGATCAATCGGTATAAACATCAACAACTTCGAATTGGATCGGTCTCACCTCAACAAATAAATGCTTAGGCCAAGAAAATCCTACCTAATGGAGAAATTGTTGGAGAGATGACAAAATCCTATATATACATACATACATACATACATACATATATACATATATATATATATATATATATATATATTGGAATTTTATGTATTGAATAAATATAAATAATAATATATAAATAATATCTTCATACTTCTTTCGCTTGAACCCGAATCGAAAACAATTAAAATTTTGATTTAAAAAAATTCTAAAGGCAAGAGTATAATTTTTACATATGATTATATAGTCAATGTTATTAATTTCACTTGCGGATACAGGCCTAAGTTGTTAAAACTAAGTATTATGCACCATATTTGAGTAAAATAATTTATATTATTTGATAAATCAATAATTTAGAATTACATACATAACCAATATAAGTGGCATTAGTAAAATTAATTAATTTTTATTTTTAGTAATTATTTTATTTAAAATAAAAATATATTATATTCATTTATCGTGATTAAATATAGAATAATTTTACATGTAATTGTATAAATTAGAATAGTTTTTAGATAGGGATGACAATAAGCTGACCTATGAGTTTAATTTTAGGTGTTTTCAATGGGCTGATTCATGGGTTAAATTAGGCTCAGGTTGGTCTGAGATTTATTTTTTAAAAACAAAAAAACATCGTTTTGATTATATCAGTTAGGTCTCGGGTAAGTCTAGGTTTGAACAATCCAGGCCTAAACTCAATTAGAAAAAACTATTGTCACACTTTTAATTTCAAAAAATATTTTTAAAAAATTAGCGAGACCTGCTTATGAGTCTGCCTATTGTCTTCCCTATTTTTGGAGGTGATTATATAAATTGGTATTAGATTTGATCATAAATCATATCGAACAAATTTAAATTGCCATAAATGTATCATTTTCTATTTAAAATTTAAAATTAATTTACGAATAAATACATTTTTTTAGACAATTATAATTAAAAGGTGCTTAAATTATACTTGATTTGTTGAATGAGATTTGACTTTAATAACGAGATCAAATCTTCTGTTCCGGTTATGGTGTTCTTATCATATTTTATTAAATCTTATCCACATATTTACATAGATCTTACATAAATATATGGATGAGATTTAATAGAACAAAGTTAGAATAAAGTGACTGAAACAAAAGATTTGGAGGGCTTTAATAACCAACTCTTGTTGGGGGATTAAATTTTATGTACTAATTATGATGTTCCTATCATATTTCATTAAATATTATTCGTATATTTACGTGAACCTGGTATAAATATATGAATGAGATTAAATGAAATATGGTTTAATTAAATGAAACGGATTTGATCATTTGATAGACCTTGGCACATTAGCCACCTTAATTTCTGTGAAACAGGTCCCACGGACAAGATTGGGTTAGCAAATCTGATAGAAACGATCACCAGATCACAACATTGCCGGTACGCTCCACTCCAATGTCTGGTCTGCATGTGATCAAACCTTAATAATATACAATACCACTTGTTATAGACACACAGATAACACACTCACTTAATCTAACCAACCTCCGCACAGAAGAAGCATCCACGCTTCTACACTTGTTTTGTCACTTTGCTTTATTCCAACATTTTTATATCTTCTTCTTCACTTACAGTCGCACGAGCTTCTTACCTGTAGTAGTCTGGAGATCCCCAACCAGAAGTTACCTCCTCCTTTCGTCTTCTTCTTATTCTATATAAACCTTCTTTCCCTCCATTCACTTCACTTTCCCACTTCACTTTTCTCATCTCTCTCGTCTCTTCGGCATTTTTTTGGCTTCCTCCATTGATAAGTTGTGTGCCAAAGTCAGTGACTTTCCTGCTTTCACAACCATGGTCTTTCCTAATGATTCATGCTCAAGTAGAAACGGTAAACAAAGAAACCAATTTGCAGTTGAGGGTCGGTCTAGAATGCTGAAAGATTTCCTCGTAGATGATCCGAACTCTTGTTCTTCTACAGGGTTCAAGTCAGTTCCCAGAAAACCACACGGCACCAGTAATAAGTATCCAAAGCTTCTCAGGAGTCCCTCAAAGGCTGCTTCAACCACGCTCTCTGCATTCCAAGCAATAATCAACGCTGTCAAGAACATTCCTTTCACTACCAACGCAAGATCCCCGTCGATTCTATCTAGAACCCTCTCTCAAAGGCGGTCAAAAGACTCGAAACCTAGTGCACCCAAACGGAGTGAAACCAATGACAATGAAACCAGAATCACAATCACGGTTAAAGACATCATACGGTGGAGATCCTTCAGAGATCTTATCGACAAGGACTCTCCACCGCTGGATTTAGCCTCGCCACCGCACTGCACCACCACCACAACGAATTCTACCACCAGTACACCGTGCAGCAGTAGCAATGCCTCGAGCTGGTGCTTCAGTGATGTTACTGTGGAGTCTTTACCGTTCTGGAACGGTGAAATCGGGTTCCTAGAAGGGCGTAAAAAGTCTTTACCTTGTGTCGGCGATGATTCGGTGGAGGGGACTCCAGAGAAGAAGAGTACAACTACTTTTAATGAAGTGGGGCCCAAGGTGAGCAACTTATACAGTACATCGCATCTGTATAAATACATTGTGTCTGCTCGCGGGGGGTCCTTGGATGTCGTTACGTGTGTTAGTTTATATATTATCGGCCAGTCATAATGCTCCCTGTGGTTAGCTTTAGTTGACTTGTTTGTCTTGTACGGCACTGCTTAGTCCATTGAATTCAGTGTCCCTTTTCTCCTCGAACGACATCGTTCAATCTCTCAATCTTATGTTGGGTTTGTCGAATTGTGAACAGGATGACGAGCCACAGCACAGTCCAGTTTCGGTGATCGAGTTTGGATTTAATGAATACGAAGATGAAGAATCCATCTCATCCTTTGATCAGAACCTTGACATTGTGCAGAGTAAGTTCCTTTTGGGTCCATAGCCCATATAAAGAAGAAACAGCATTACAAAAGGCATAGTTCTCTAACTTCTGCCATTGTTGTTGGTGGTGAATGAACTTACAGGGGAAAAACATGAACTGATGGAAAGGATTAAGCGGCTCGAGAGTTTGAGCAAAGAGTGGTCGTCAATGGAGGAGGAATTATATACCAACTTGGGGAAAGAAGATGAGAAGGGAACAGACACCATGTTTGCTGATGAAGTTGAAGAACAGGCATGGCAACTGCTGAACCAGCTGAAACCTACAATGGAGAACTGCAGATACAGTGGTGTGGATCAACTCCTCCTGTTGAACTTTTTCACAGAAGAACTGACACAGGTGCGCTGTAGACGTTCAGAGACAATGCTCGAGTATGCAGAAGCTTGGATAAAGGGAGAACAAGATCAGTGTGAAGGGTGGGAAGTGGAGCATAAGAGGGAGGGATATGTTCGAGACATGGAAAAGGGTCAGAGTTGGAGGAATTTTGAGGAAGAAAAGGAAGGGTTGGTCTTGACAATGGAGGATGAGATGGTTACACTTTTGTTCGATGAACTACTGGTTGATCTTTGCTCAACTTAGAAGAGAAACAGCATTGACGTTGGAAGATTAGTTCCTCTAATTAATCCTGAACCTGAGTGGATTAAACAGCAATGCTAAGTTTATGTATTTAGGGATGACATACGACTTTCAAGATCAACCAATTAAATTTGAATTAATAGAATCAATATCTTTATTATAAAATAACATCGGTTACGATGCAGGATTTGAGGAGGTCCTATAATATACAATCTTACCTCTATTTAGTAGAGAGATTGTTTTCGATAAATCCATACGCAAATGCGTTACGAAGATATTACAAAATTTTAAATAGATGTGCATACATGTTTAAATAAATGATTGTTTATTTATAAAAATTCGTAAAAATACTAATAATAATAATAAATAGGTATTGTAATACAAAGTAACATACGTTTAGGAACATGTCAAAAATTAACAATAAATGGTAAGATAAATATACATATTAGAAAAGACTTGCACAAAAGTAACTATAACCAGGCTAAAAGGTAGAATATATATATTGATAAAAAAAGATTTGTACAAGAATAACTCTGACCAGTCTGGTCCATACAATAATTTCACTAAGTAAGAAACTAACTAAGATAAACTAATGAAACTTATGCACCTGTTGCTAGAATGGAATCAATCAGAATTTTACTTGCTTTCGCATGTTATTGAAACTTCAAATTATTCCAAATGGATTTCAAAAGTGCCTTTTTAAATGGATATGTTAACGAAGAAGTGTTTGTTAAGTAACCCCCAAGATTTGAAGATGAAAACCTTATTTATTAAGAAAAAAGAGAATGATTTAATCATAGTGCAAATATATGTTAATGACATAATATTTAGTGTTTCTAATCAATCTTTTTATAAAGAATTCTCAGCATTAATGTAGGGGGACTTTGAAATGAACATGATGGGAGAAGTATCTTTTTTCTCAGATTACAAATCAAATGAACAGAAAAAGAGATCTTCATTAGCCAAGAAAAATACACCAAAGAACTCATAAAAAAGTATCACTTGGAAAATGCCAAACCTATGGGTAGTCTTATGTACATTGGAATTAAACTTGATAAGGATGAAGAAGGCAAGGCTACGGATGAGACAAAATACAGAGGAATGATCGGGTCACTACTATATCTTACAATCTCAAGACTAGATATTATGCTTAGTGTGTGCCTTTACGCACATTTTCAATAAGATCTAAAAGAAATCTACTTCAAACAGTCAAAAGGATCTTTTGATATCTTCATGGAACTATGGACTTCAAACTATGGTATCAAAAACTGATTCTAATTAACATAGTTGGCTATTATGATGCATATTATGCAGATGATAAAGTTGATCAAAAAAGCACAAGTGATCACTATAAATTTCTTCAAGATGTCTAGTCTCTTGGTCTTGCAAGAAACAAAATTGCACAACGTTTTTAACAACTGAAGCTGAATATATAGCTGCTACCATCTGTTATGCTCAAATCTTATGAATGAAACATCAACTCTAGGATTTCTCTCTAAATTTTAATCATATTCCTATATTATGTGATAATACTAGTGCAATAAATCTTTCAAAAAAATCATGTGCATCATTTTAAGACTAAGCATATAGAAGTCAAACATCATTTTTCTTAGAGATCATGTTTCAGAAGGAGCCATTGATTTTTTGCATGTTAATGTTGAAAATAAAGTAGCCGATATCTTTACTAAGCCACTTTTTGAAAATAGATTCTATTCATTAAGAAAAGAGCTTGGTATGTGTAGAATATCTAAAATATAATTGTGTTTGAATATATTATGCTACTCTTGTGTTGTAGGTATTAGCATTCTCCTTCTTGAAAGAAGGCCCCTATTAGGTTAAATTAGTTCTTTTTGATAATTACAAAGGGGGAGGGTTGATATATTTTGCTTTGCATAATTGAAGTTTAAATCTGTGATAAGCTATCTTACATACTTGTGGTATTTTTTGAGTGTTTAGTTCTTTTAGCTCTATTGTTTGATAATGACAAAGGGAAATAGTTAATAATATACTTGCTTTTGATGTGATATATTTTGCTAACTGTTGAAAGATTGTTAAACTGAATTTATGAAGTTCATCTTTGCTATCTTCTAAACGATAGACTCCTTTTTTTAGAGGTCGTAAGAAAAGCTTCTTCTAATCATGACTGAGAGTAAGAACCTATAAAGCTTACAGGTATCTTTTGAAATCCTTTATCATCATTTAAAATTTGAAAATATATCTGTTATTACTTGTCATCATAAAAAAGGGGGAGATTGTTAGCTCAAGATTTATTATTAATGATTTTGATGATAACTACAAAATATTTCAAAATTCAAATTAGATTTATTTCCTCATATGGGCAACGATATAATTCTTGAAAGGAAATAAAATCATAAGAATAATGCTTCATTTCTTACAGGAAACCTCTCAATGATCTTATCTTATTAAAAATGAGTATACAATATTTGGAAGGATCTTGCTAATCATATATTTTGTCAATCAGCTCCAAGACATTGCCATATTTATTTCTTAATGTCTGAATATTAGAAGATTTTAGCGAAGATAATATCGAAGATTCGTTAGGCACAAAGTCAAATCAGAATCAAAATGAAGCAACAACTAGTTGAAAAAATGTCTATTTAAGAAAAAGTCACTGCAGTTGCAAACAAGAAGTTAAGAAGCCTGAATTTTGAAATACATTAAAGGCATCAATACTCTTGAAAGTCATACCTTTATCAGATTTCTTGTATCTTAGAAAATAAAAATTCTTCTCCAAAGAAATCATTGAAGTTTGTATCGAGTAAATCAACTTTTCATTTGTTGAGAGTTTGTAGAGGCTAATTAAATACTACTAGTGTGGAAGGTTGAAGAACCTTAAAAAATATATACTTGTGAGATTGAAGAGGCTTGTCAAATTACTAATTGGAATTTTAGTTAAACACTCAAGTTTGATACTTGAGGACTGGACGTAGGCTTGGGTTATAAGCCGAACTAATATAAATCGACTATGTCATTCTTTCTCTCTTCTTAACTTTAAATTTTTGCATTATAGTGTTTGTGTGTTTATATTTGCAAGAGGCTCCTTCACTTTTATAATATGTTCATTTTGTTTTCAACTTGCAAGAGGTTCTTTTTAGTTTTAACAGGTATCTTCTGTTTTAAAGTGTTTTAATAGGATTTATCCTTTAGAAGGCTTCTATCGTTTAACAGGCTCCTTTCTTTTCCTATCGATTAATAGGCTCCTTTCTTTTTCAGCGCTAGTAGGCTCCTATCAATTAATAGGCTCATTTTATTTTCAACGTGAACAAGATCCGTTCGAAAGTTTATAAGATCTTTTTATTTATAAATTTATTTTGTTTAGTAGGATGTTATCAATTTGAAAGTACCTTGGATTTTTTTTTTAACATATAATTCACCCCTATTTTGCGTGTGTTTGCTTTATCAAAGGTTGTATAAAGGATAAAATCCTAGTGAAGATATGATTTGTTTGGGATAACATCGCCATATTTAAAAGAAGATGATGTGCAAATTTTTTGGAAATTTTGGGTGTATCTTTGGCAACTTATTTTGGTGATTGTTGTTATTTATGACAGCTATAATTTCGATAATTTAAGCTATCTTTGGCAGCTACAATTTTTGTGGTTTTTGGATAATTTTTGTTGTCGTATTATATACGCAAAAAGTGTGGATTTTTGGACAACTGCTCTATCTATTTTTAAATAGGAAGAAAGAGCAAAATATTGGTTATGCATGCATATAGATTTTTTGGTAATTTTATCTATCTTGGACAGTTACGTTTTCTGTGGGGTGTGCGTGAATTTTCTGGTTAGTTGAGTTATTATTTTTATGCGGGAAAACATATCCAATAAATATGAGGGTGCAGTTGTATTTCTTTGTGATGTTTCAGTGATGAAATGATTTTTCGATTGATATCGTTTTAATGATGTTGCGTGTGTGAACTGATCGTGATTCTTCTCAATAGTTCACAAGAGATATTGTTGCTACCACTTCCTACAATTTTGATTGATGAAGTTGCTTATTTAGGGGAGTGTTTTCTTATCTCAAGTGTCTTTATTGTTTATGTTACTTTAGATTCAATTAATTGAGTTGTTTTATTATCATCTTTATTAACAATTATTATTGCTAAAATTCTCTTTTGAAGTTAGCACGAGATAGTCATGCTATTAGAAATGATATGCTTTCACGAGGTATGAGTACGAGAGATAGTATCAAGAGTTGAGTGAGTTGATTCTGTAAACCCTTAGATAAAATTATTGTATTACAAGTGAAAGTTGATTAAATTGAGTGAGGGCCCTGTAAACATAAGTGTAGGTATGCCGAACTACGTTACCAAATCTTAATTGTCGATTTGCTATTTTCGCAGAACCAAATTTTGTGAAAATACATCCTTTAAATTTTCAAAAAGAAGCAACCTTTATATGGGACAAGAAGCAACCTTTTGAGAGCTAGGAACTTAATCAAAAGATTCTGGCTTCCTTAGTTCACTGTTTCAATTGTCTGGAGAACTCCTTTTTGATAAATGGTTGATGTCATAAAGCTCATCGACAACCCAAGCTTTTGACTCGACGAATCCTATCCTATAGTGAACTCCGGTCACTGTCAATGGACCGAACTTGTTGTGTACTATTTCGTGGCCTATAGAAGTTTCCCACAGGTAGTTACAAGGTTTCCTAGACATCAACTTATCTGGAGTTACACCTATCCCTTTTTCCAGCAATTTCACTTAGGTACATTTATGCAAGAATTAGCCTTTCTACGTGATCTTTGACTAATAAAATCTTATTTGCAAACGACTTATGACACTCGAAGTGTTTAACTCGTACTTTTACAAGAATATTATGAAAACACGAAATTATTACATTAGAGCTACAATAAAAATCAACCTTTATTATTTTTTCATAAGTATATAAAAGAATGTTATCTTCTAATGTGTTATACGAAATTATTACATTAGAGCTACAATAAAAATCAACCTTTATTATTTTTTCATAAGTATACAAAAGAATGTTATCTTCTAATGTGTTATTGTCTGTTCTCCTCTAGGAATATGAAATAAGCTATTTATAGGCAACTTTAACTTTATAATTTAAATTTTTAATTAAACTAAACTAATTAGATCACATGTTACCTTAATTAAATTAAATCACACTAAGTAATAAGATAACATCCAATCAAACAAGACTCTATATAATAGGATTTATCTACATCATAACTAACAAGATAAAATATTATATATAATTAAGTCTTTAGAGGTCTTACATGTCTCTCTTACGCATATGATAAGAGAAAACTAACCTTCGACTTAAAGTCCATCTCAAACTATCTTTTGGTTTCATATATAAATCTTGCATCTCGTCAAAAATTTCCTAGAATGTGCACCAACGCATTTCAACTCATCAATAATGCTCACTTTTCTTGCCTACTCATAGGTCTCAATCTTGTTCCATCATTCCGAATATCACATATTAGCCAAGCTCGTCAATACTTGCATGATTTCACTATTTAGGATTTACGGGTCTAATAGTAGGCCTGTTGGTCTCAAGCTTCAAACATTCCGCTATATTTATGCTCTTTTCAAATGTTTAGTTGAATTTTTCCTTTTTTCTATTTTATAATTTATAAAATTTGGTTATTATTATTATTTTATTTTAATATTTATTTAATAATAAAATTATGATCAATTTTAATTAATTATTTTAGTTCATTTATTTATTTATTTATTTTTAAAAATAAAATTTTAATTTTAAAAAAATTGATTTTAAATTTAATAGTGAAATCTATTTTTAAAATTGAATAAGATAAACTCTGGATTTTTAAACTTTAATGTATAAAAAAAGATTTCGAAAATTTTAAAAGTAATATTTAATTAGACTTGAGATCATTCAACTTATATATTAAAATAATAATAATTTGAATTAAAAATATTAGTTATTAAATTTTAAAGTGATCTTTTCTCTTAAAATACATCATTTTATTTAATTGAATATAATAACTCATAAATCATATATTCTAAATATTGACTAACTCAATTCACATTTATAAACTTCAATGTATTGTCACTTTTGCTCAACTATTATTTTTATAAATTTGGAGTAATTTCATCTCTTTTATTTGAACCTACTGACAGACTGCTGCAGCTATAAATCGTGAGCACAACAGTACCAAGAGTTCAAAACAATTGGAACAACACATGACCAAGGACAACAGTCTGTCTTTAATAACACAAGTTATAGAGTTACCATAGTACACGAACAACGAAACAGAGTAACTTGCATCAATGACGGATGGATTTGAAGGAACGAAGACCTGAAAGCATCATTACTCAAGAGCACTAGGATTGTTGGACGCATAGGCAAGAATATCATGGTCCTGTTCGAAAAGGAGCATCTCTCTTGGGTCCATGGATATCCAAGCTTCTATACCATCACCTTCTTTTGTTTTGTGCAGCATAATAGTATCCCTGTGCGTTGACATTGCCGAAGTGACCCATGAAGGTTTACCCTAACCAAAATCTATCTCATACACACTGGAAACCGGCCCAAGTTAGAACAGCAATAAGGTGTACCTTCGCTGGTAAACTCCGGTTGTTCTTTGAGGCTACAGTTTCCTGCGATATTGCAGAATTCAATCAAACTTTTTCTGAACTTACCGGCTAACTCTTGCAACTCCATTTGGTTTTCCTCGATTCTTGTTGCATTATACAATATTATATTTCCAATGGTGTTCTCCGGCAATGGTGGTCTCACTCTTTTACACATATTCACCAATTGAAACAAGACATATGGACCTGAAGACGACTTGGACAACGACCTTGAAGCCAATATGCCATGTCCAATTATTAACGCCATCACCAAATCAGAGTCAGTCAGATATTGCTGTCCTGAGGGTGTATGAGACTCCGTTTGTTTTTGGCCTGAGTTGAGCTATTTTTGAGGCAGGGAAAACAAACCTTCTTTTGTCGAACTCTCCTGGTATTCCAGTTAGCATAGGCGTGTTGCGTAAAGCCCCGGGTGGCGAGGATGATGGCTCCAGAAATATAGGTTTAGGTGCAACTTCTTTGCTGCTGTCTTCTGGAATAGTAGTCATCGATGCCCAACTTTGGATAAACGTGCACATTGAGGATCCATCTACAAGTTTATGTGAAGGGCTCAAAGAAATAGCTATTCCTCCGCAGTTGAAGAGTGTAAGTTGAATTGCCAACATACAACCAGAGGGTAAGTTGTTAGTATCCAGAAGTGGTCCAAAAACTCCGCATCGGGATGGTTAAGTAAAGTGGAAAGCTGGCAGTCCATGCGAGCTTCCACAAAATAAGCCCCTTCATCATTGCAGTCAACTGCTGTTCCCACATCTTTGAGCCTCCCTGCTAATGGATAGTCGTGAATCAGTGTTTGAGAGAGTGACTTCTGAAGGGTATTTGACCTTTGGAAGAACATTGAAAGGGCTTCGTGATCATCATTTTGGCAGACATGGTCTGGAAGAAGAAAATTAGAGTGGCATACTCAGGAGGTACTTCGTCCCAAAAAGAAAGCTCAAATGTTTGAAGATGTTGAGGTGTAGATGACGACGGTTTGATTGTTTTTCTAGAGATGATTTCAAGTTTCATTGTAGACATTTCCAAATCTGATAGCTTTAATTTTCTTGAGATCATTACAGACTGTTTCTCTTTTTTATATCGAATATCTCTACTCTACTCACTCGTCCCCCCCAAAAAAAAGGGGTTGGTGCATGACAAGTTTATGCTTAAAGGAAAGTCTTTGTAACACCATCATATTTATAATATAGCCCACAAAAAGAACTACTAAAGACAAGTGACTATGGAAAGAGTGGATTGCGGATCCTCACGGACCTATCCTCACCTACCACACGTGTTCTCTGACCTATCCTCGCCTACCCCACTTCTTCATCTCTCATGCTTTAAATCCACTCAAGAAAATTGTTTCATTTAATAGTAGGGAACAAACAAAATTGAGAGGTTATTGATAATTTCTACAATTGAGGAAATATATTGATAAAATACAAAATTTAAGAGATCTAATTCTAAATAATTAATTTATAATAAGAACAAAATTTTATTTATATAATAGAAGAATAATTTAATCGTTATATAAATAAGCATTGTTAATCCATATATTAAGATAATAGTTTGTTTCAATTGTCAAAGTTTTGAATTGCAATGTTTGGATATCAGTTAATTGAAAAAACTAATTAAACAAGAAGTGAGATAGTGAAAGCTCATTTAGGGCACTACAATAGTAGAGGCTTTTGGCGTTGAAAATTTTCTTCGCCAAAAGATAAAAATTCGTCGCTAATAATTTTTGGCAATGACAAAAATTTGTCGAACGAATTGTCGTAAAATCTCAGTAACAAAATACTATAGGCGACGTTTTTTAAATATCATCGCAAATCATATATAGCTTCGATGTCAGATACGTCGCTAAAAGTTATGGGTGAAGAAAAGATAAATCGTCAACAAAGATACTTACAAACGCTTTGTTTTTGTGGCTAAAAGTTATTAGTTGCATTACTGTATGAATAGGTCGTAAAATTCTGCGACGTCCTATGTTTCATAACAAATGGTATTTGGCGGCTATTTTGAGGCCATCACTAAAAGTTATTAGTGGCGGTTTATTGATCGTAGTTAAAAACTTTTTGTAACAATTTTGGAATCATAGCCAAACCTTTTTAGCTACATTTTTATTTTATTTAAAAGTTTTGATTTAATTTTTAATTATTTTTAAAAATTGTTGTCGAGGTTTTTAGTTATGTGGTTAACAAATTTTTGTGAAAATTTTTTACTTTTGACTGAACAATCCCAGTAATAATTTTTTATTTAATTACAATTAATGGTAATATTTTTAATCCATCTTATTGTTTGTAATATTTAGAATTTTTGATTTATAATTAATTAAATGAAAATACAATAAAATAATTAAAAATTAGAATAAATTTTATATAAAAATAAAACGCTATTACATAGTATTTAAAAATGTTAACATAAAAAGTTATGTACAAATTAAGATTCGTGCTCATCGTTATTACTACTTACATAATTTTGGGCCAAGTATTTGTTTTACCTTCTTTTTAAACTTGGCCAACTTTCGTTCAGTACGGTTTAACTTTTACTTATTACATTGTAACTGAGCCTTAAGCGATTGGTTGTCCTCTTGAAACGTCGTTACATATGTTAGTTGTTACAATGGCGAACCAGTTGGCTTAGGATCATGCCCAAGATCTTTGATGCATCCTGATCTTGTACTAAGTACATTGTTGCAAATCTCATCAACGTTTGGGTCATTTCTGTTAGACAATAATCTTTACAACAACTTCTGCATCTTATTCTAAAATTTAAATTATTATTGGTTAGTACTATATAAATAAAATTGTATAAAAAATAAATAATAAATAAATGATCATATTCATCGTCTAACAATTGATAATAATAATTAATTTGTAAATTTTATTTTCCACGTCGTTATTAATTTAAACATTTTAACTTTTGTTATTTATTTTAATAATTCAAAAAATTATAGATCATAAACAAAAATATATTAAATTTTGATTAGATTAAAAATTTTATTTAACTCTAATTTATTAATACATTAAATAATTTATTATTCTTTGCTAAGAATATTTAACGAAATATTAAGATATATAATATTCATACCCTTATATTTTTTTTAAAGTCATGTCCTCATAAGTCATTTTACAGATAAATAGCTAATACTAAACAACTAATTTTACCAAACATCTCTAACAAACAGCTAATGCAATCCATTGGTCAAATCAGCTGATATAATCAGCTATTAGCTAACAGTTGATATAATCAGCTATTAACAGCTAATGCAATCAGTTGATAGCCAAACAGGGTCATTACTGTCCTTTCAGTTTCCGTTTGGCTCTTTTTTATCCACGTTATTTGTTTTTTGTTTGTTCTTGTTTTCCCTGTTGTGTATTTTTCAAGTTGACAAACGATATTTACTTAATTTAGCCCCCCATAAATGGAAGGTTTATTTTTAATAAATAATTTTAACTCTCCAACTTTGTTAAATTTGAAATATACGCCCACTAAAACAGAAAAGACTATTAGCTACATTTTGTTTGGCGACGAACTGTAAAACGTCACCAAATGTAGACCTTTAGCGACTATATCGTATTTCGTTGTAGAAAGTATCAAATTTGGCGATGTTAAAGTAAATCGTCGAGAAAGCGGATTATTTGGGGACGTTTTTAGGAGGTCTCACTAAAAGTGGACAGTTTTGCGACGTTTTGTTCATATCATCACAAAAGATCGACTGTTTGCCGACAACTAAGTAAAACGTAGATAAGCATTTTTTGCAAAAAAATGTATATTTCGTTGCCAAATGTGGACTTTTGGTGACTAAAACTTTAAATCATCGCAAAAAGTGTAGATTTATCTCTAACTAGTAGAGAGGTTGTTTCCAAAATTCTTACAGACATAACAATAAATAAAGTTTCATGCTTATTTCATCGAAAAGGAAATTAAATAAATATTATTTTTTATTCCAAGTGACTTAAGAGTCAGTAAAGGTAAATGAGTGCCTATGTTTGGATTCTCAAGAAGGGTCATTGCACGTTCGAAGGCACCAATTGAAATAGTGAAAGATCTTCCCTCAAGTGTTGGGTTATTGACACCCTTTTCAACAACTTCTTGGCTATAGCTAAACTTCTAAAGGATATAGTGAATGAATCCCTAGATGCAGTATGGATCACTAAATTAGATGAACTTACAGTGCGATGTATTTCACCTAAGACACAATTAGTATTGAACTTAAATAGGTAGTTAAGAGAATGTATTACGAAACCAAATTTGAGCACATTCATACCTGATTGAGCAGACATAGTAAATGCAATCGACAATTGATCAAAAACAACCAATTGCTTTAATTCTATACCAACACTCGGGATATTGCCACTTATTTCATTTTCATCTATGTCCTCTTAAAGATTGGAGTAAGCTTTACACAAGACATAGTATATATAATCAAACATACATCTAATAGCTTATTATGATACAAATAAGATACAAATAATTAAGGAAGAGAGGTAATTCAGATGATACTAAAAATCTTAAAGAAGAAGATCAGCTATGGAAGGCAAGTGGTGATTAGTGTATGATGATGAAATATTTGCATCGATTTTTTCTGCATTAGGTATAATTTTCCCACATTCCTCCCATCGGAGGTCCTTTCTACCATCGAAAACTAATCTTCATGTCAACATTTCTCGATGAACTGATGTTAACAGTTTAATTTGAAAATTCAATATATCATAAAATTACTATGTTAAATAAATTCGTTTGGTAATCAAGTCCCACAAATGAATTGTTGATGGAAAGAAGTAATGCATAGGGAACTTTCTGCATTCCATGTCAATGTTATCAGTTGTGCTAGTTTGTCGATGATAAGTCAAAGTATTACATTTTAGTAGTGGTTCAGATTTGGTGTAAAATAAATCATATGGTAAATGTTTTACATAAACATCATATGCAAATTGTGCCTTGAATCTCTAATAGACCTTTCATCAAACAGTTAAGAGGGTTTCGTGAAACAATAACTAGAAGTTGGGAAAAAAAACGTTTACTTATCTTAATCCAATACAAAAACACGTCACTATCTTCCAAACACAAACAGAAAGGGAAACCCATGTACCAATTGCAAAACACAAAGCCCATATTAACTTTAAGACGTAACAAAAAAATATAGCACAATAAGGAGATTTCTTGGTAACAAAAAAGAAGAACAACACGTACCAACAAAGCACATAATACTTCGTTGACGGTGAGGACCACAGGACAGGAGACAATCACACAAGACGAGATGACGCTTCTTCAATCGATTATGAAGAGAATATATGACGACTAAGACAAAAACGAAGACAACTTCATTTTCTTGTTAATAACCTAGTAGAAAATGACGTCGTTTGTTGTTAAGGTAAATGACATCATTTTCTATTAAGTCGGAAGAAATAAACCATTTGGTGAGGATTCAAAAACTTGTCGCCAAATGTTATGCCATTATCATTTGGGTTTACCTTTGGCTAACATAATTATATATAATATATTAATTATATGTTAAGGTATAGAATTTTTATATAATAAATAGATAATAATTATTAAATACAATAATATATATTACATAAGTAAGATATGGGAAAATTTATAAATTGTGTAATAATTCATAAATCATTAAACTAGTTGCAATTATTATATATACATTCATATAACATTATATCAATTATCATATATGATGTCAATAATAATAGCAATTTAATTAAAAATAACATATGCGACTTTTGGCTACCTTTTCATTATATTGTCGATGAATCATAATTTTAATGTTAATAAGATCAAAATATCATAAATTTAAGTTAAATACTTTTCTTAATCATTAATATTTATTAACATTGATAATACAATGATTGTATGTGTACAAACAAATTTAGTGAAAAAACTGCCATTTATATTTTTATTAATTTCTTTAATATATATGATTTTCATAATTTAATGTATATCATAAATCTATATTTATTATGTATAATTTATATAGTAATTTATGTTTATGTTATATTTAAAATTTTAGCAAAATCTAAAAATCTATAAAAGAAAGTTTAGTATTGGCGAGGATTTCTAAATTGGAAGCCAATAATACGATTACCAATTTAATTTTATTAGCAATGATTGTAAGTATAAAACTAAATTCATTTAAGAACAATGTAATTCAATGTATTTATAAAAGAAAACAACATTTTATATATGAATGCATATTTTATTTATTTATTTATATTTTTGTTTTAAAAATTTAATGTATATGATATGAAAATTTGATGTGGTCTATTAAAACTCTATCTATAGACATAAAATGTTTACAACTTTATAAAAAAATGTTAAATTTCAAAAAAATACCAAAAATATAAAATTTCTATTATTGACAACGATTATGCAAATTCATCGCCTATTGTCAAACATTTGACGATCAATTTTAGAATTTGTCACTAAATGGTACAGACTTAAAATAAATTTAGAAGAAAATGAAGCCGTTTTTTCAACCACAGTCAACATCGTTTTGGTAACGTTATAACCGGACGTAACCCCTCTATATACATTTGGCAACGTTTTTGGAAAGTGTTGCCAAATGTTGTGTCGTTTTAAAAAAAATTGAAAGCATCGTATAATTTTAATGTTAATAAGATCAAAATATCATAAATTTAAGTTAAATACTTTTCTTAATCATTAATATTTATTAACATTGATAATACAATGATTGTATGTGTACAAACAAATTTAGTGAAAAAACTGCCATTTATATTTTTATTAATTTCTTTAATATATATGATTTTCATAATTTAATGTATATCATAAATCTATATTTATTATGTATAATTTATATAGTAATTTATGTTTATGTTATATTTAAAATTTTAGCAAAATCTAAAAATCTATAAAAGAAAGTTTAGTATTGGCGAGGATTTCTAAATTGGAAGCCAATAATACGATTACCAATTTAATTTTATTAGCAATGATTGTAAGTATAAAACTAAATTCATTTAAGAACAATGTAATTCAATGTATTTATAAAAGAAAACAACATTTTATATATGAATGCATATTTTATTTATTTATTTATATTTTTGTTTTAAAAATTTAATGTATATGATATGAAAATTTGATGTGGTCTATTAAAACTCTATCTATAGACATAAAATGTTTACAACTTTATAAAAAAATGTTAAATTTCAAAAAAATACCAAAAATATAAAATTTCTATTATTGACAACGATTATGCAAATTCATCGCCTATTGTCAAACATTTGACGATCAATTTTAGAATTTGTCACTAAATGGTACAGACTTAAAATAAATTTAGAAGAAAATGAAGCCGTTTTTTCAACCACAGTCAACATCGTTTTGGTAACGTTATAACCGGACGTAACCCCTCTATATACATTTGGCAACGTTTTTGGAAAGTGTTGCCAAATGTTGTGTTGTTTTAAAAAAAATTGAAAGCATGTCGTATTATGGTCTGTTATCCCCCTCCCCCCCCCTCCCTCTCTTGCATGCACATATCTTCTTCGTTTTCTCCAACTGGACAACCTTTTGTCTTCTGAGTTTTGAGTGATTATGTTGTCTCCCATCGTCATTGTCGTTGTGAGTGTCCGTTAGGGTAAGTTATGTGTCCTTTTTTTTGAATTTTTTCGTGCTTCCTTCCACGTATTTTGGAGGTTTTATGTTCGGTTTGTAGTTGCGAATAACATATGAGTTGATTATTTTTTTTGGTTGTCTGTAAGTGGATTTAGCACATAATGTCTTAATGTTAGTGACTGAAGGCTTCCCATATGATTTACACTTGAATTTGGAATCTGATTCCTTGGAAAATAAATTAAAGTGAATTTGAAATCTGATTCCTCAGAAAATAAATATATGGAAAGGAAAGATATTCACATGTTTGGATACTTATAAGAATTCTAATAAGAAAGTTGAGTGAATTCTTATTATAGTGTTTGGTATGCAACAGTATTTCATTAAATGTAATTTAATTTTGACTTGTGTTTCCAAATATATCCTTACAAACCGAATAAAAATTGAAATTGTTAAATAATTTTAATTTGTAACACAAGTTATATTATTAAATATTATTTTTTCATTTTCTGATATTCTAATCATATAATACTGTTATATCATAAATATAGTATTAAAAAATACTTAAAAAAACAAGGCCTAAAGGGAAAATCTCAAGAAAGGAGTTTACATGCCTTCTTTTATTTTCTGTTTCTCTTTTTATCCTTTTTCACAGTATTCCAACAACACAACTTAGATGCAACATGTTCTCCAAGCCTCTTAAATGATGACCTAGTAGCATACACCTGCCAGAAGGAGGAGGAAGTTCTTAAGCACATGAGCATATAAAAATAGTTGAATTCCTCAAATCAAGCAAAGAAGTGTTTGAACTGGATTGCAGATAACCTTCTTAGAAAATAGAATTTCTAATAACAATTGAATTGTTGATTGTTGTCTCAAACAATAGGCAAAAGTTAAAAATGGTTTTAGGTGGCTTTCGATGCAACAAGTTGACTAACTATATTTTATAGCTGGCCTTTACCCATACTTCTCTATGAAAAGGAGAAGCATGGGAGTAGCTAAACAGAGAGAGGAAAAAAAAGAGCCGAGAGGGAGAGAGAAAAATAGCAAGAAGTAATTGTTTTGTATTTTTCAGTTTTCTCTTCCTAGTAGGAGAGTGTGAGCTCGGGTTAATTTGGGTCTTTGGGAAATTGAGTGATAAAAACTATTGTGTGCTCTCATTAATTATAGTAAAATATTCCGTCGCCTCCAAACTAGACGTAGGCATTTCCAAATCAGTATAAAAATCTTGGTGTTCTTGTTGCTATTTTATTTTTCACTCCAAATTGATTAACGTTTTCATACAATAAGTGGTATTAAAGCTCCAGTTTTTTTTCGACTGGGTGTTGTAGGAGTGAAAATCTGTTGGAGCTACAATGACATGAACAGTGCTGCGCTACAGTGTCGTGAACAGTGTCGGTGCTACAATCTCGTGAATAGTGTCAGTGCTACAGTCCCCGTGGACAATGTCGGTGCTAAGTCCCATGAATAGTATTATGCTACAGTGCTGTGAATAGTATTGGAGCTACAGTTCGTGTGAACAGTGACTGCGGACAGTACATATTTGTGAATAGTGGCAAGTAGATGGCTGAAGATAAAGACGAGCCCGCTAAGAGGGAGTCGATATCGTCATCGTCGACACCTACATCTAATAGACATCCAATCGCTACTACAAGGTTAGAGGTTGATAAATTCAATGGCTTTAATAATTTTGGTATCTGGTAATGTGAAGTTATGGATGTTTTATATCAACAAGAGTTGGACATAGTTATGGAAGATAAACCCGAAGATATGGATGACAAGCAGTAGACGCGAGATAATCTCCATTCTTGTGTCTCTATTCGATCATTCCTTGATAAGGAGCTGAAATACCCATATATGAAGGAAACTTTTGCTAAGGAGTTATGGACGAAATTGGAGGAAAAGTATATGACCAAGAGCACAAAAAATCAACTCTTCTTAAAGAAGCAAATCTTCCGATTTCAGATTGTCCAGGTATTTCTATGCATGACACCTAAATGATTATAATAAAATACTTGCTGATTTAGCAAACTTTGACGTGAAAATTCCTGCGAGGATAAGGCATTATGTTTGTTAAATTCATTGCCTGATGATTATGATCATTTGACAACTACTTTGTTGTATGGAAAATCCGAGGTGAAACTTGATGAGGTTTTTGCAACATTGGTGAATCATGAGTGTCGTAAGAAGGAACAGAAGACTCACTTCACAAACTGAGGCACTCACTGTAAGGGGACAAACGGAGGAAACAAAACATGGGAAGCGGGAAAAATCTCGTTCAAAGTCACGAGGGAAGTTTCCTGCTAAAGATGAATGTGCCTTTTGTCACCAAAAGGATAATTGGAGGAAAGATTGCCCCAAATTGAAGAACAAAGAGGAGAAAATGGGTTCTGTAGCAAATGTTGCAAAATCTGGAAATGATGATTTCGAGTTTGCTTTGACTAGTTCATCTGCTAATAGTCACTCTAAGGAGTGGATTTTGGATTCAGGATGCACCCATCATATGTGTCCCATTCGGGAATGGTTCTCTAGCTTTCAGGAGCTGGGTGGTGGAGTTGTTTTGATGGCAAATAATAATGCTTGCAAAACACAAGGGATAGGCAAAATCTGTTTGAAGATGCATGATGGAATAGTTAGAGAATTGAGTGATGTTCGGTATGTACTGGATGTGAAGAAGAATCTTATCTCGTTAGGAGCATTGGAATCCAAGGGTATCAAGATCACTATGGAGGGTGGAGTTCTTACAGCTGTGTACGGGGCATTGGTGGTGATGAAAGGCACAAGATGAAATTACTTGTATTTCTTATAGGGGAGTACAGTTATTAGTGGAGCAACTGTCACTGAAGCTACTGACGTAGATAACTCAAACACTACTAGGTTATAACATATGCGTCTTAGGCATGCTGGTGAAAAAGAGTTGCAAGGATTGGTGAAGCAAGGTGAAAAGGCATGTAAATTGGATTTTTGTGAACACTATGTACTGGGTAAGCAAACTAGAATGAAATTTGGCACTGCTAGTCACCACATTAAAGACATTCTAGATTATGTTCACGCTGATTTTTGGGGACCTTCCAAGATTGCATCTTGGGCAGGTAGCCATTATTTTGTCTCCTTTACTGATGACTTCTCTAGAAGAATATGGGTGTAGACCATGAAGCATAAAGATGAAGTCTTGAAGATATTCCTAAAGTGGAAAAAGATGATTAAAATGCAAAGTGGTCGAAAGATCAAGACTCTCAGATCAGACAATGGTGGTGAATATAAGCCTGATCCTTTTTTGAAAGTTTGTCAAAATGAGGGTTTTGTGAGGCATTTCACGGTTAGAGAGACACTGCAACAGAATGGGGTGGCGGAGCGCATGAACCGTACTTTGCTTGAGAAAGTCCGCTGTATGTTGTCTAATGCTGGTTTAGGCAAAACGTTTTGGGCTGAGGCAATTACTTATGCAAGCTATCTTATTAAGCGGTTGCCTACTGCTGCAAGCAAGGATAAAACACCTATGGAGGTATGGTCTAGTAACCTTGTACTTATTACAAGTATTTACACATATTTGGTTATCCTGTCAGGGAAAGCAAGTTGGATCCAAGAGCAAAGAAAGCTCTATTTATGGGTTTTAGCTCTAGCATGAAGGGATACCGACTCTGGTGTCCAGATGAGAAGAAATTTGTTGTAAGTAGAGATGTGACTTTTGATGAGGCTGCTATAGTTAATCAGAACAAGTATAAAGGGGAAATTGAAGCGACCAAGAACATGAGTAGTTCAAAGCAGGTGGAGTTATTGAAGACTCTAGTTGTTCCAGTAAGGTATGATGTTACAGACACTAGTCTTACAGTTGATTCTGATGATGAGGACGAGGATAATGAAGAGGAGGTACCTACCCAAGAGCCTCCATAGCAACAAGATTCTATTGCAACCAGAAGATCAAAAAGGGAAATTCGAAAGCCTGCTCGGTTTACTGATATTGTGGCATATGCACTTCCCATCATTGAAGATGATATTCCAACCACCTACAAAGAAGCTGTCAGGAGTACAGAGATTGTAGAGTGGAAGAAATCTATAGATGAGGAGATGAAATCTCTTCATAAAAATAAGACTTAGAAGCTGGTTCAGTTACCAAAAAGGAAAAAAGAAATTGGTTGTAAATTGGTGTATGTTAAGAAGATGGAATCTTTGAGAAAAGACAATGTAAGATTCAAAGCCAGAAGGAAGGCATTGACTACAATGAGATATTCTCTCCTGTAGTAAAACATTTTTTTAATTCGTATTTTGTTGGCTTTGGTCGTAGTTTGACCTTGAGTTGGCTCAACTTGATGTCAAGACGGCGTTCTTACACGGTGATTTGGAAGAAGATATTTTTATGTCTCAGGCAGAAGGGTTTACGGTTGCTGGCAAAGAAAATTGGGTTTGCAAATTGCAAAAATCATTGTATAGTTTGAAATGGTCTCCAAGACAATGGTATAAGCGATTTAATAGGTTTATGATCGAGCAGAAGCACAAAAGAAGTCATTATGACCATTGTGTATACTTTCGCAAGCTACAAGATGGAACCTTTATTTATCTGCTTTTATATGTTGATGATATGCTTATAGCATGTAAAAGCAAAGTGGAGATTGAAAGATTGAAGACTCAACTGAGTAATGAATTTGAGATTAAGGACTTCAGAGAAGCTCAGAAGATACTAAGTATGGAAATTGAAAGAGATAGAGCAAAAGGCAAGTTTAGTCTGTGTCAGAAGCAGTATTTGAAGAAGGTACTACAATGTTTTGGGATGAATGAAAATTCAAAATCGGTTAGTGTACCTCTTTCTCCTCATTTCGAACTTAGTGCCTCTATGTCTCCTAACACAGATGAGGAAAGTCATTACATGGCTCAAATTCCATATGCAAGTGTTGTTGGTAGTTTAATGTATGTTATGGTGTGTACTAGGCTTGATATTTCATAAACTGTTAATATTGTCAGTAGATATAAGCATAATCCAAGAAAAGGGCATTGACAAGTTGTGAAATGGATTCTATGGTATATTCTAGGTACTGTGAACATTGGTTTATTATTTCAGCAAGATGAAGTTACTAGTCAATGTGTTGTTGGATATGTGGATTCTGATTACGCAGGTGATTTAGACAAGCATAGGTCCATTACAGGTTTTGTATTCACTCTTGCTAAAGGTCTAGTGAGTTGGAAATTAACTTTGCAATCTACAGTTGCTTTGTCAACTACTGAGGCGGAATACATGGCAGTAACAGAAGCTATTAAAGAAGCCATCTGGCTTCAAGGGTTGCTTGATGACTTAGGGGTCCAACGGGACCATGTGGAAGTTCATTGCGACAGTCAGAGCGCCATTTATTTAACAAAGAATTAAGTTCATCATGCACGTACAAAACACATTGATGTGAGGTTTCATTTTGTTCATGAGATTATTGATGAGGGAGATATGCTTCTTCAGAAGATTGGGACCACTGACAATCCTACTGATATATAGACAAAACCAGTTTCGTTGCTCAAATTTAAGCATTGTTTAGACTTGATGGCATTTGTAAAATTTGTTGATTGCCCCGTAGGGGATTGGGAGACGACCATTGGGAGTTCCACTTCAAGGGTTTGAGCAAAGGTGGAGATTGTTGATTATTGTCTCAAACAATAGTTAAAAGTGAAAAGTAGTTTTCGGTGGCTTTTGATGCAAAGTTTTCGGTGGCTTTCGGTGCAACAAGTTGGCCAGCTATATTTTATAGCTGGCCTTCACCCATGCTTCTCTATAAAAAGGAGAAGTATGGCACCAACTAGATAGAGAGAGAGAAAAAAGAGCCGAGAGGGAGAGAGAAAAATAGCAAGGAGCAATTGTTTTGTATTTTTTCAGTTTTCTCTTTCTAGTAGGAGTGTGTGAGCTTGGGTTAATTTGGGTCTTTGGGAAATTGTGTGATAAACACTATTATATGCTCTCATTGATTATATTAAAATATTCCGTCGTCTCCAAACTGGACGTAGGCATTGCCGAACCAGTATAAAAATCTTGGTATTCTTGTTGCTGTTTTATTTTTCACTCCAAATTGATTAATGTTTCCACACAACATGAATTTCTAAGCTTAGATCCAATCAATGATTAGTATATGCATTTTTACAAGATATCGTTTATCTGTAATAGCTATTTTACAATCGAACATGGTACGGAACAGTTGAACCAAAAAGCAAGCATAAAAACAAGATTGAGACATAGAAAAGACTACTTTCTGCCAAGTAGAAAGCTAACGATAAAAGTGAAGACAAAAGCTAACCAGAAAGAAGCTTCGCCAGGTAATTGCAAGAAGTGTCTACCGTCTCGCAGACTTCGTTACAACTCTCTTGGTGATCCTCAGAAGCTGTTACTGAATGCCCCAGGAAATTTGGGACAAAATCATCATTAAAAAATCTTTTTGATACATTCCGAACAAGTTGGTGAATGATGTCCTCCACCTCAATCGACGATTAACGATTGAAACTTCTGAGCAAAAATGTCTAAAATCCTGCTAACGGGAGAACAATAAGAACAGTTGAAGAGGATGTAGGGTTTTATAAAAGAGTTGTCGTAGAGTTGAGAGAGAAGGAAGGGTTGAATTGGCTAGAGTATTTTTTAGATTAAATTCCTGAGAAAAATAATCTAAATACCAAGGGGGTGATAGGATTTAGAATCCAAGTAAAGTGCTACTACTTTCCCTAGATTGGGAAAGTTTTTACTTTCCTAACTTCTCAAAAAAATGGACCAAACGTGATAATGTAAATTTTAGGAAAAAGATTACTTTCCCAAGCAAGAATCCATGCCAACCAAATAAGGCCTTAAGATTTTTATGGTGGAGAGTGATTCTTTGTTAGACCTTAAATTAAAGTCAATGTAAAGAATTGTGAGATATTTTTTAATTTTTAATGAATAGTAAAAATACAGTAACTAACTCTAAAATAAGGACATCAAATGTCGGTCTCATCTAAACAAATATATTTCTAATTCAGAAGCAAATTAGTATTAATATGAAAAGGGGGATAAGCGTTAGACTTGTGACATAATTTTCGAAGTCACAAAAATATATAATTTTGATAACATTAGACTTCTATAAAAATTAAATTTCATTGTACTTAATTTTTTTTTGTATGTATCTCTAATTTATAAATAGTTTAATAAGAGTTTTATAAGGTGGTGGTTGTTATTATACTATTTTCTTTATATCTTCTTCTCATAGTAATAAAAAATATATCTCCTTATATATAAATATAAATCAAGTATTAGACGAACCATATAATTTTATAATTTTACTTCATTTATTTTTTATATAACTTTCATTTATGCAACAATTTTTACAAACTATCTGCCTCGTTTTCTCTCTCGAGTGCTAGGTTAGTCATGCCCCAGTGCATGTTTTTGTCTTGCTAGTCAAGGTTTTGTTTCTGTTTCTTGTCTGTTTTCTCTTTTAGTGTGCCCATGGACCCAGAGTTTCATCAGTTGTCGATTAATGATAAGGAAAATGAGGAGTTGGTGGTTAAATCTTCTAATATTGAAGGATTTGATATAGATTATAGGTTGAGTCTGGTGGGGCGTTTCGTAGGTGAAAGAGTGGTTAACTATGAAGCCATGGAAAGGACACTGCTTAATCTTTGGAGGCTATTAAGGGTGCATGTATAAAACCGTTTAGCGGCAATGTTCTATATCTTTTTCAGTTCTTTCATGAAGTAGATATGCATAAGATGATTGCTGGTGGACCTTAAAGCTTTAATAATTGCATTTTGTTGATTCATCAATTACAGGAAGGTGAGAATCCTGACGATATTGAGTTTAATGCTGCTGATTTCTAGGTTAAGTTCATGACCTTCCATCAAGTTTTGCTTCAGAAAGTCTTGCTCAAAATATTGGTAACCTGATGGGTAAGTTCTTGGATTATGATACTGGTAATCGAAGGGATTCTATGATTAATTATATGCGTATTCGGGTTCGGTTGGATATTACTGAGCCTTTAATGAGAACTAAGAAAATTAGAAAAGAAGGGGGAAATCATTTTGAAGTTTCTGTTATCTATGAAGACAATTATGCTTCTTATCCACAGCAATTTAAATTTCTTCCAGTTAGTGGACCTTCCTGCTTTTGGGCCAGATATAGCACCCAGTATCACTCAACCTGCTGAAACCCATACAGTTAAGGAAACCTTAGTTATGGAAGTTGATGAAACGAAAAAGTGCCTTCTTGTTTGGGATGAATGGTAGTAGAGCTTCCTCCTCTTCGGCAAGTCATCAAATTCTACTGCGACTCCAACGGTCAGTCTCTCTCAAGATGTTGGGACCCCACCCTTGTGAGTCACATGCCCGATGTCCTAAGTGACATCTAGATGCGCATCTCACAAGGGTGGCGTGCCCACACCAGTCAATCATAAAAAAGAACTCACTTTTCCTATTTTCGAACAGATTTTAGGAAAACTCAAATTGAAATTTAAGTTGGACCTCTTCAGAACATTTGTTCCCCATTGTCTTAAGTCTCTAATGGCACCAAAATCATTCAATTTGGTTCAAAAATCTGAAAGTTATAGCCCAAACATTTTCGGGCTATTTTTGCACTGAAATATTACACTATACCCAACTTCACTCCAGAAATTGAAAGTCTTAGGGACTGAATTAAAATTCGATTCCTTTAGATAATTTGAATCTCTATGCCTCTATCTTATTTAGAAATAATAATCATCTCATTTGGAGCTCTACGGATTAAGATATCCTCAAAATACTGAAGCATGCTCAGTAAAAATATTCAACTCACGCTCTTCCAACCGATCCCCTCACTTTGATTCAATCAATCTTTTTCAAATTAATACCAAAATCTATAAATTTTTGTGTAGAGATAGAGGAATGTGTTAGGAATCGAATGCTTCAAAAATTAGGTCATTTGGAGGTCGGACGACAAAGTTATGGTCAAAAGAGTGAAACATGTTCAGGCTGGAGAGAGGACCTATGGGTCGAGATCATGCCGATCTGGCGAAAGAACCTGCGGGTCGCGATCGTGACCTGGCGCGCTCACCCTCAATGTTGCGATCGCGACTTGTTGCGATTGCGAGTTTCCCCTCTTCTCTTTTCTTCCTCCGACCTGTCTTGGTAAAAAAGGCATAATTTTCACTACAAGTATCGGATTAAGGTCGTTCATAGACCGTTTTAAAGAAGATTTCTAGATCTACAACTTCTATGAAGACTGCAAAGCGATATTGTGACTCAAAAAGGGTCAAAATCGTAATTGACTGTAACTGTCCCGTGAATGTCCGTTTTACTGTAACTGTCCACCTCTCCAATGCTTCCTACATCCATTCTAACATCACATTCACTCATAACCTTCCCATTTTCACTTTTTATAAATCAATAACACTCCTTAAACATTCAATTACCAACTTGGGTGCATCAAACTCCCAAAACTCAACTCAAATGACTCATCACATACACAAACTCTCATCATTCATCATAGCTGTCATGTACATACCTCCTATGCAACATCATCACTTATAATGCTCATATCTCTCAATTCTGATACCGAAAATTTACATACTTTATAGCGTTGGAAAGCTAAGAGGATAAGCTACAACTTTCCATAAGACAACTTTGTCTAGTTCCATCTAGATTAGTACAGTTTTCTCCCTGAATCCAGTACACAATTTCCACCCCTATGAAAAGCTTGAAAATGCAATATAAAGACTTTGGAAATCATGAACAAACATAATGTATATATATTTCATTTAACATCAAAACAAATAAGAGTTTTACAATGCTTTAGTGGGCATTTCAATCCCCCTTACATCATAATCCAAAATACAAAGTTTACAAAAACTAGAATCGCTCAAAATGCGACTATATCTTGTTCAAAAACAAAACATGCAAATTGGAGTGATGCCTTGACTTTTGACTCGATCACTCTATATCTTGTTCATTGCCTGAATATGGGAAGGAAGGGGTGAGCTTAAAGCTCGTGGGTAACAGTTTTATAATTGATAACAAGCAAAAACCATTGAAAACTCTCATAATCATAGCAAATTTTCATGAAAATCCATAAAATATATATTTCTCAAATTCTCAACTTGTCAAATGATGTGGACCAGTTAGCTTTGGATTACATGGAAGATCTTGACCACGGCAAGGTTTGCGACAGGATGCGAAAAAAGGCCTAAATATTGCATATGAAGTCTGTTCGTGTCCTATAATACCTTTTCGGAAAGGATTTCGCGAGACGAACAGCTTTTAAAAATGCATCGGAGGGCTATAAGCCTCTGATGCAAACTTCGAGGGCCAAATTCCATTGTTAAGGGGCCCAATTTTGCATTTTTTTAATTAAAGACTATTTTGCTATTTATCACAAATTTCATTCCAGAATTTGGTTTTGCCTTTCTTTCAAAATCGTTTCTTGTTCTTGTTTATCTTTTCGTCCAATCAAACGACATTGATTATACTCCTGAACGGAGTCTAAACGTTCTTGTTCCATTTATAACTTCCGTTCTGCGTCATCAAACCAATTCACAACTCATATAAGTCAAGCTTTTATCAAACTTGTCAACACATGTAAACACATAAGCACATCATCATGGTTTGGGTAAGTTCATGAACATGACGAACTATACAATTCCACATAATGGTCCTTAGTAGTCATAAACTTGAGGTAGTCTATAAAAGAGCTCTGTGCCACTAGCAGGTAGGGGAGAGAAGCCTTTAACTTGGTCAACGTGCACGTGACATTCTTGAATGGATTACACCAAACCCACATAACATGTAATTCATGAATTGTAAACCAATTGCCCAAATGACACATTTTGAAAAAAAAACTTGTTTTTCATGAACATGAACTATTTCATATGCAATTCCATCATCATTTCACACTTCATCAACCAAAACCCTATACCAATCATATAACCATTTCTCAAATCATCCAAAAGCCACAAATACAATAATTATGGAGCAATTTGAAATCATTCCC